>JAIPRL010002075.1:0-21176 GCA_025469235.1 Pemphigus obesinymphae | reverse complement strand
CATACTATACCTATTACCTATAGGTACTAATCTTTTCGAACAATAAAAAGTCATTTAAATCTGTATAATACAGCGGCGCCGAAGTATATTTCGTCAACCGGTTCAATTATCCAAAATAATTCCCCTCTCCCCTAAAGTTATTTCGTATAAATTGCGAAAGTATATACAAGTACTTTATACAATACCCACGCAGTCCTAAATTTCACCGACTAGACTAGCGTTCGGTGCCACTGGTATTATATGTATGTTTCACAAAAAATCGGCTTTAAAATGCCTGTAAAAAAAGTTGTAGATGGGTAATTCGGTGCTCGAATTTTAGAGGGATGGGCAGTTATAATATTTTTAGAGCACACATACTAATTATTTTTACAGTATACGAATTACATTATATAACATACTAGCACAGAATATTCTGTGATACTAGGCCATAGAATAAGAATATAACTAGTACTAGGAGTCCACATTTATAATCTATAAACCTTGAGGCGTCCGGACTATGGATTTAAATATTTATAATATCTAAAATCGTGGTCCGAACATATTATAATACGTTTTATGTGTACGGATCTGCATTGATAACACGGACGTTCGGGTACGCATACAAAACACGTCCGGGTTTCTAGACACAACGTACAAAATATTAGAATTTGGGTATACTAACCTTCAGAATAATACGCAATATAAGTAGTAAAAGTGATTATTTCACTTGGTGTAAAACGAATTTTTAAATGTTTTAACTTCTTTAAAGAACATGCAAAATTATGTTGAATATTGATTTATATTATAATATTGAATTAATATATTTTCTATGATATTGATTAATAACGTTAACAATTAATCAAAAAACAAAAATAAAATATTTCTTATCCAAATTCCGGTTATTATCAAGTTTAATTTCATGCTCGCCATTTATACTTTTCTAAAAGTCTTCAAAATATTTTCACAGAATAAAAATAATAATATTGATATCACAGAATAAAATCATTATCAATACACACTAAGATAGATAACAACAAATTGTTATCTATCTTAGTGTCAATAAACAATTTTAATGTAAAAAAAAAAAATTTAAAAATCTTAACTGTTTGAAACATAGAGTAAAGAATATTAAATGTAATTGAGATGTAAATCTATTATCACATTTTACTTAATGCAATATATTTCCTATTTCATTATTTATATTCAATAGTTTATGTGTATCAAGATTTTATAAATTTACAAAATGAAAATTGCAATCGAAGGTTGTGCACATGGGGAGCTGCAACACATTTATAATACAATAGAACTTATTGAAAAACGCGACAACCTAAAAGTTGATTTGCTAATATGTTGTGGAGATTTTCAAGCAACCAGAAATAATGAAGATTTGTCAACGATGGCTGTTCCACTAAAATATAGAAAAATGTGCACTTTTTACAAGTAATCAGAAATTAAAAAATTAGTTTCTTTTAAAAATAAATGTAAGTAACTATAATTGAATTATTCCATTTTTAGATATTATACTGGAGAATTAGTTGCACCTATTTTGACTATATTTATCGGCGGAAATCATGAAGCTTCTAATCATTTACAAGAATTAAGTTATGGTGGCTGGGCAGCACCCAATATATATTATATGGGTTTGGCAGGTGTAATTAATGTTGGTGGTTTACGTATTGGAGGATTGTCTGGTATTTATAAGGCTAATGATTATGTACGAGGTAGACATGAACGACCACCATACACTGAACAGACAATACGAAGTATATATCATGTGCGACAATTGGAAGTGTTTCGATTAAAACAAGTAACTATATTTTTTTTTATTAATAAAAAGTGAAGTATATAAGTAGATGGTATTGAAAATTTAAAATAATAGTTCACAAACAATAATCCCTTAATATATAAGTAAAATTAATTTTTCAAATTAGAAACAACTGTAACTCTGGTTAATTTTAAGTTTAGGAGTTAGAATCATAATTTTTACATCAAAATTAGGTCCTTTTAAAAAATGAGTTTATCTAAATCTGGATCAAAAATCAGGGTTACTATATACATTTTGTCTTGCCTTTTTTTATAGTATCTAACCATTACCTATTTATTTTTATTATATAATTACATTTTAGATTCTGAATGGAGGGAGCTAGTAATTTTTTTTTTCTGTGAACAACTTTTTGATGAGAAAACTTAAAACAATTGCTACATATGTACCTATTTTTGCAAATGTTGTCTATTTTTATGTACCTACCTATACAGAATTATATTATTAGTTTATTAATTAAATTAATGTTCTATGTTAATAAATATCCTTATATTAGTTTATATTACCTACCTTAAATATTACTATTGAACCTTGGGGGTTATTATTCCTAGGTTCTACAAAAACAGATGTATAATGATATTATATTTGAGAGTTATGCTCTAAAATCAATGCTAATCAAAGTTTTTTTTTTATTATAAAATATAAAAATTGCAAATTTAAATGGTCATTTAGGACTCTATAATTGTAACAATAATGACTATAGTCTATACAGTTTAAGAATAAACAATTTTGTGCATGAATACTGAACCACTGAGTGGTACTGGGCTTTCGAATCGACGACTATTTTTTATTTAATCAACGGTCATTGACTACAGTTGTTTGGTTACATGTGCAAACTACAATCAATTTTTTTTTCAGTTTCCTTTTAAACTTTTTAGAGTATAGTATAAAAATATGTTAATTAGTAAATTAAATATGTAGTAGATTTTAAAATATGATAATGTAAGATAAATCAATTTTAAATTGTTAGGATAATTAATAATGAGTGTATAAATGAAAAATTTGAATTATTTAATATGTCGACGGTTACAAGGCAAATGGCAATAAAATAAAAATGTGAATTCATTGATTCTCCTTAAAGATTTAAACATCAATAACAGATTTTAATACTATAAGCGACAACTGATCTTAAGAATTTTTAATTAATTAGATATTATTCAATATTATAAACACCATTTTTATATAAAAAAAAAAAAATGTATTTAATTATGTTATTGTATACAATATACCGAAATATCAAAATATATTTATTTATAAGTAAATAATAAAAACACAATATCAGTAAAATTTATGTTTTTGCTAACCCTGAAAAGTTTGATAAGTGTTATTTATACTCTTTTGCCTTCTAACCGTTGATAAATGAGTATGACCCAAAATATTTATATGATAAATGTTGACAAAAATATTTTATATATGCCTACCTATAAATCAATATATATATTTTAATATCCTTAATACTTGAATAATTATTCTATTTTTATAGTTAAAACAACCTATTGACATTATGTTATCACATGATTGGCCTCAAGGAATTGAGCAGCATGGTAATGTAAATCAATTACTTAAATTCAAACCTTTTTTTGAGTAAGTTTAAAACAAAATATTTACTTTAATTTCTGTACACCACAGGTAAACAACACAAGTTCATTTTATTTAAAAATGAATTGAGTCAATATTACTTGTAATGTTTGATATTAAATAAACGTTATAGTAAAATATTGTAACTTCAAAATTATTATATGCAAAAATACGAAAAGTATATTGTTGTAAGTTACAAAGTCATAAGGTTTATAGTTATTATGCCCATATGTCTAATAGCCTGTTAGTAATAAAACTGTTGTTAATAATAGTTTCTAAATGGCCATGTGTTACTTTATCTTTAGTGTACAGAAATATACAAATGCAAAAAAATAAATTTTGCTTCTTAAAAGTTTTATATTTGTGACTTATGTTACCTGTGACAAAGTTTTAATATTTCGTTTATTGTTCTAGATCAGATATTAATGAAGGTAAATTGGGTAGTAAGCCTGCAAGAGAGTTATTGGATGAATTAAAACCAATATATTGGTTTGCTGCTCACCTCCATTGTAAATTTGCAGCCGTAGTAAACCATACAACAAATGGAAATGTAATAATTTTTACTAATTAGTAATTAATTAATGTTATTGGTTAAAAGGCAAGTTGTATAAGTGGTTTTTATAAATTTTATAGGAAGGCCAAAACAACAAAATTCCACAACTGTTGGTTAATCATTTTCAAATTGACGTTTGCGTTATAAAAATGTTGCTTACACTAACGATATTTTCAATTCCTCTAATTTAATGTAATTTATGTAAAACATTGATTATAAGCTTTAAAAAAATAATATTGATGTATCATTACGACACTTGCAACAAAATATTAAAAAGTCAATTTTGACAAGTGTCACCACAATTTTCCTTCTGACCATCGATATTACTATACTATTATTTACTTCATTTCCATTTTGTAATAATAAAATTTATATAAATTATTAGATCTGTAATAGCATACATTAGTATAATGTTAAGTTTTAATGTGGTTTAATGCCACCATATATTAATGATTGAGAAAGAAAAAAGATTAATTAAATTTATTATTGAAAACTAATGTACAAAAACAATTAATTTAATTGATATTATTATTAAATTTTATGTTTACAGGAAAATATTGAAAGAAAGTACACCAAATTCTTATCTCTTGACAAGTGTTTGCCAAAAAAAAGATTTTTACAGATCTTAGAAATTCCCCATGATGTTTCTAAATCAATAGATTTAACATATGATCTTGAATGGCTTTCAGTTTTAAATCTTACAAATCATTTGTTAAATATTAATAGTAATATGTATTTTTTACCAGGACCATCTTCTCTAGAAAGGTTTTTATATAAAGCATTAATAACATTAAAATAGAAAAATAAAAATTTTATTCATGAAAAATATTTGATTATTAAATTTGTATATAGGTTTGATTTTACTCCAACTGAAGAGGAAAAAACCGCTGTATTGAAAATGTTCTCAAATGACTTAATAATTCCAAAAAATTTTGTTAGTCTTGAAAATTATAAAACTAAAACTAACCCTCAAACAACTAAATTCTGTAATCAATTGTGTGTGGATGATCCTCTTGCATTAGTGTTAGGACAATGGCCTGGAACTGGAACTACTTTATTTCAGAGTGACTCAGAAATTGATTCTACATTTTCATCTTTTGTAAACTCTACTGTGTGTTCAAATAATGAAGATGAATCATTAGATAAGACTTCGGAAAAATTAAATATGTCCCTACTTATGCTGCCTGAACCCAAAAATGATACCTTTCAGGCTGATTCAGATGAAAATTCATATTTAAATAATATCTCAAATGTCAAAGAAATATCAACAGAAGAATCAAAAAGTAAAGAATTTAGTGAAACTCATAATTTACTACAGGGTAAATATTATTACCTATTTACATACAAAATTTACAAAGTATTTTATTATAATTTACCAAATTTCTTTTTTTAGATGCTGTTGTAGACAATTCTATAAGGGATGAAATAAATAATTCAACTATGAAAAATAAGTGTTTGAAACGAAGAAATTATCAAAAAAATAATGATAACGATAGTGAATAATAATCCCAAATATATTTTTTAATATTGAATAACATATTTGTTTAAATTTAATTACTTATAATACAATTACCTACGAGTTATTTTTTTTAGTGATTTAATTAAAAATTGTAAATAAAATTTATATTTTTATTTAATTATCTAGAAAATTACTTTATAAATGAAAAATTAATATCATACATGTATTTCTGTAATCAAATAGTAATTATACTACAAGCCAAGGGAATATAGGAAATATACATAAATATATGTACAAAAACAATAAGTTGTATTTATGTTTAAGCTAATACAGTCCTATTAATTTATGAAGAGTTGTCGAGGAAACAGGAATAGCAACATTTAAGGTATGCACACACTGATATGGCGGTGGTATAATTGTGTCCTATGTATTTCAATAACGGTCTGCATACTGCTGTCGTAAATTTTGCATAGCAATATCTTCAAATACTGTAACACACACAATTTTTACCACCACCCGCTGCAATATTTCATGTTTTTCCATTCATTTTAGAACTTTTATATTATCCAAACAAAAAGTATTATTTATATAATATATTATTATTTATGTAATTATTGTAATAAATATACCTACTATATAAGCATATTATAAATTATAATATACCTATTTAGTATTTTTATACTATCGACAAACTAGATAATATTTACAATGAACTGTAAAGACTTCCACAAACGCACTTAATATTTTATTCTATGCGATAGATAAACAATAGAATTAAATAGGTAATTAACATGATTATTAATATATGAATTTCCTACACCTTTACTAGATATTATTGTGGAGAAAACACCAGTTCGTGATCTCCAAAAATATCAAAACCTTTTTTTAAATTGTATAGAAATACAACTTAATTTAGAAACAAAAGTTACGTAGGTGTATAAATTAAATTATGAATCCGTTTTAACAGTTTTGCGTAAAAATATTTTTATTACTGAAAATCATCTGTGTAGCGTCCTCTTAAGTAAGGTGGACTGTAATATAATACATGTATAAAACGATTCGTAAAGGTAAAAAAAAAAAGTCAGGGAAGCACTTCGTTCATTGGATGTGAGTGAGGGGAGAGCATTAATTAATTAAAAAAATTTTTCTTCAGTGACGGGGGGGGGGATTAACTCTAAAATTATCTCTCTAAAGTAAAGATTTAAATGCATTTGCCATCAAAAAAGCACTTATTGAAAAGTATTCGAAATATAGGTATCTTCTTTTCTTTCTCCCTCTCTCCTAACTAGCTGGGATCGGATACTCTAGTCCTCCACTTCCACTTAACTAACACTATTATGTATTTGAAATATAGTAGGTAGGTAGGTATATTGTATTCGAATATTCAATAATTTTTAGTTATTTTTTTGAAATATTTACCATATACAATATATAAATGTTTTGTTATGTAAACTGAATTAGATATTGTTATTAATTGTTAGTTACCTACTCGTATTTTTTTTTTTTTTTTATCAAATTGGTAAATTACATATCTAATAATGTTATTATAATATAAATATACCTATTTAAATATAATTTAATATAGAGAATAATAATATTAGGTATAAAATATTTTGTTATTTTGATATGCTTTGCAAACATTTAAAAATAAATGTATAGGAATTTTTCAGATACAAATAATCATTTATCAAATGATCATTTACAAATAAAGAAAAAATTAAGAACATGATGATGGTTTTATAATATCCAATCATGATAATGTTTTTTTTCATATATTTATTTTGCTTTTATCCCACCCCACAGGAAAAATAGTTCCTGCGCCTCTGTGATTAAAAGTAGAGATTATAGATATAAGATATTTATATATTATATTATATATTATATATTATATATATTATATTATATATTATATATATATTATGTATTATAGGTAGGTATTACCCAGATTTAATTCCATAAAATATTAAAGAAAAATTTGTTTATTATTATTTATTGGTATAATTAAATAATTTGTCGCCCTGGGCAAAAATAATTGTAGGTTCAGCCCGGGCCGGGCTCTTTAAAATTAAAAACGGCTTTTATAATTGAAATCCATTATACGGGCCGGGCTTATAAATTAAAAATACATTACGGGCCGGACTTTGAAAAAAAATTTAATAGTCGGGCCAGACCTGGTTTTTAAATTTCCTGAGTTTCTTACAAAAATGTGCCTTTTGCGATAATAATTATAATGGTTATTTATAGATAATTTAATTGCACGTGATTATTTTTAATATTATACAGACCATGCCCCATATCTTGTAATTATTTATATTATTATTGTTATTCATACTATTTGTATAAAATGTATTCTCACCCGTAGCTCACGCATAAGTATAATGTCGTGTTTATTGACATCGTAGATACTTTGGAGGTATTGCCACAGTTGGAAAATAAATAGGCAGTGTACAAAATACGAAATCGCTGATAAGCGTGCATCGGCGCGTGGAATGTGTGTTAAAGACCTGCACGGGCGGCCCGACCCTGGTTCAGCCCAGCCCGTACCCGGGCCGGGATCTTTAAAATTAAAGTGGCCAACCAATCATTGTTGACCAACTACTGGCCAACCCATGTGATTTATCTATCACCCCTGGATCCTCTATACTTCTTTGAGTTACGCTCTTTCTCTCCCATCCATATATATCAGTAGGTACAAATCATAATTACGTAAGTATTTTCAAATATATTTTCATAATATATAAAATATTAAATACTTGGTTTTATGTAGTTTTAGGAATAGGTACCTACAAAATATATTTTGATTAGGAATGATTTTAATATTTAGTGTTTTTAAATTAGGTACCTACCTACCTACATTTTATTATTTTATATTTTTGTGGCAAGACGTTTTTCTTTGGTATCTTGGAAATATAATCCACGGAACAAAAGATATTTTTCGATTATTATGGATTTCGACTATAATTATGTACGAATTTAGATATCAATGAAATACTTATCGAAGTATATTTTATATTATCATACTATTGATTATTCTATTCAATGTTAGTTTAGTCATATTCGTCTTCCTGCCTATTCTTTTAATCGTAATAAAAATATTTCTTCTGCTGCATTTATCACAATAATATTGAGGTACATTCGTCATATACTCGTTCATTATTCTTCTATATACAGCCAGAAAATCTACTATTCCACTTCTTCTCCTCTTCCTATAAAAATCCTCTATAGGAAAGCCCTTTTTTACCGTTCAAAATTCAGGGTAAAATGACAAAATAAGTAAGCAACGAGTAAAAAAAATTGTCTCATATGTTTTTTAAATGGCGTATTCTTGTATTTTAAATCACTGCAGTACGGAATAAATATAATTTATATAATTATGTATATAGTGACAATATATTGCCATTTTAATAGGTATTAAAACTAAATAATGACTTTTTTTTCGTAAATGCGACTAAAATATTAAGGTTGCTGTTCAAATACGAATATTATTAATTATTATTAATATTAGTGGGTTTTGTCAAGTCCGGTAAGGGACAAGACCCACACGGCACATAGGTGCTATTCAATATTTCTTGTAGTTCAGGGATAGTTTCAGATATACCATCTAAGCGGTCCCTAGTCGTCTGTGGACCACGAGCACCGGCCGGAATATAAGCCCGTACCTGTTCACGGATGAGTGCATACCTCAGTGCTTATCTTACAATCACGGGATTTATGGATACGGGTATCTTTCGGTGTTTCTCGCCGATAACCCCGAACGGACACCCTAACACCGAGGAACTTCTACCTAGCCAAACTTGGCTTTAAACCACAAAGTAGCTCCTGCTACAGCCACTACGGAGCCAAACCACCGAAAACCGAAGTCTCCGAGGTTAGGTCAGCTTACGTTCACTTAGCCGAAGCAGTTGTGCATAGTGACCGGTACCGTAATGATATACTCATATTTTACTTAATTTTTTTTATACATTCTCAGATTTTTGTTGTTAATTTTTGATATTTTTTTTTAAGTGATGTGGTTAATTAATTACCTAAAATAATAATAATTGCTATGCTATGCTTTACAACTTTTGAGTAGTACACCATTGTACTTATTTTACATTTAAAATAAATATTAAATAATAATGAACAACCTAAACTATAACCTCAAATAAATTATCCAATAAGAAAATCCGTAACGACAGAATCAAAATATAATAAACTAGGTACCATTATTATTTAATATTTCATTATGTCATAACTATACAAACATTTTTTAAAAAAATTGGTGAAATTATATTTCAATTCGTCTTTTAACCTGAATTTGGAAATGAGGATATTTTTATTAAATAGGTAATACATAGCAAATAACTTTACCACATTTATTTAAATGTAAATGATATTTAAATGGTTTTTATTTAAACTGGTCATAATTCACGATTTTTTCAATCCACACTAATCACATAAGATATCTCTCACTCTTTAAATAAATTACTGTAAAATTAAAAAACATACCTACTTAATTACGTATGTCTAATGTCTATTTAGATTTTTAAATGATACATATTATTATATATTATGTTACTTCTGCTACTTTCACACTTTATGTATGTACCGATAATATTTCACTGACTCGCCACCGTATTCCTTATTTATGTTAATACGTTGAGTGGGAGCACGATTATATAGATAGGTTTGGCAACTTAAGATCTTGTCTTCTACCGATATATGATTACCTTGTACTGGGGGGTTCGCCTTATAACCTAATGTACATAAATAACCTGTATGATATAAAGTGTATAATATATTCACCATAGACCACGGACTAATCTTAGTCCGTGCCATAGACTAATATTATTATTATCATTATTCTATTGTTGGTATATGATACATAAAAATATATAGTTGGTTCCCTAGAGATGTCGGAAGCTCGGTAATCATTAACGATACAGATTGACACATGTAACTGTAATAAGTTGCCAAACTTAACTACATAACCATGTGAGGGAGACATAAAGTTAGACATAGTCAGTGAAATTGTATCGTTTAGAGGACGTCACACCCGCATTTACTGTCTCCGTCCATCTAATAGGCAATAAGCAAAATTACACTACGCAAAACCATAAATGTAATGTCTTTTAATGTGTATTGTAATTTTGCTATAATGCCTATTAGATGGATGGAGACAAAAAAACGCAGGTGCAATGTCTTCTTAAGGAGCGTACACATCTGAGTAAATTCAGGCCGAGCATGAGTGCACGCCGCAAGCCAATCGAGAGGATGTGGCTCGAACTTGAAGTGAGAACACATGCTCGCCTTGAATACTTGAATACTTGAATACTCAGATGTGTACGTTCCTTTTCAAGTACACTATAAATGCATAACTAAAGACTAAATATTGTATTTCGACTTATATAAAAGATATTCTGTAATTAATACAATTTACTGGAGACCATAAAGCCCATATAGGCCGTATATTGAAATACAGCCAAATTTAACAAACAATTATATTATTTACTTAGGAAGGAACTTTGCAAATGTATAGAAAACGTCGTTCTTAATGTTATCCCACTGAAGTGGTATCATCGAAGAACTCGCACCTATAGTTGCGATGCAACATACGCTTTTCTGATATAAATTTATATTTTTAGTGCTTGTTCAAGTTTTCGTGTGTAAAAGTATGGTTTTTTGCTCAAAAATGTTTTTTTTTTAGAAATATATTGTTTAATATAATATATAATATAATTATATTATCTAATATACCTACTTAGGTATATTACAAAATATATTTATATTATATAAATGAAAAGTTGTAAGTACTTATTATACCAAAATTAGTGTTGTGACCTATAAAAACACTATAAGTGACTTTTAATGATATAATTATTAAAATAAATATAGTTTTTAATACATAAGATAATGTAGAGAGTATATAGAAAATGGTGTAATGGTAACACAAATATTTAGTGTTTAATTAAATTAAATTTGAACTCCTTGTATAATAACTAACTAACTACTGCTAAATTTATACAATCAATATACTGAAAGAAACTTCGACTAGCCATTAAACCATTCGATGGCACTATTGATTATTTCCATGATATGGTGAAAAAAATCGGTGAAATCGGTAGATACATTTGTCTCCATTACGAACTGTTATAATTTTATTAACACCAAACGTAAATTTTGTAAGTAAATATACATAATATAAATTATTACAGTATTACAATTAGACAGAAACAACTTATATACGATTAATATACATTACACATAAAATTAATTTGCGACTAAAAATAATCAAGATAGAAAATATGAGGGTTCATTGTGTATGGAACGAAGCATTCGGTGTAAAGGATTGCTAAGGCGAGAATGAAGTAGAATGTTAAGAAATAAAGAAATTGCGGCATAAGAGAGGAATTTATTTTGTGTACGTTTTAATCTTGAACGATCATTGACCAAATACGGATTTTAAATAACTGTGCTATACTCCAATATAGACCAATATAAATTTAAACAATTACATATCATAATTTTCAAAATCATAATTTATATTGACTAAATAATATTTTAATATATTTACAGGACTTAAAAGGACTAACAGCTGATAAACTTATACCTAACACCTAAAACCTTTTTACACGCTTTCACTAAAGTAATAATTATAGAATTAGATGAAAAACTAATAATTAAGTTAACAATACGGTTTAACCCAAATTTAGACATTTTTCACCAATTTTGTAAAAAAAATCGTGTAATCTATGAATTAAAAATAGAATATTTTTAATTAATCGCATATTTTTAATAACTTTTATAGGTACATCAACTATTTGCAAGTCATGATACATAACAAAAGTAATCATAAGATAATTTATAAATAGGTACGGAAAATTTTGTATTTTTATATTATAATATACATTCAGTATAAAAATTATATATTTATATTTTAGAATTACCACAAATCGTTTAAAATATAGAGTTTAAACATGAAATAAAAATAGGTACCAAAGACACATGTGGATTATATACCTATATTCTGAATTAAAATGTAATTTAGAAATTTTAAGTATGAAATTTAATTGAAAAAAATTTGGACAGAACGGGTGTGGCCCCCGCAGGTTTTTCAATTTGGGTAGATGCAAAAAAAAATGTATTCATACTTTTATTCGTATATGTACATATACAAAAAAATGAATAAATTTTTTCCTGATTTGTTAAATTAATATGAGTGTAAGAATGACTTTATATGGCTATTGAGAAAGAAATTTCAATTAAATTTATCAAAGAGAGAAATAAAAATAGGTACCAAAGACACATGTGTATTATATACCTATATTCTGAATTAAAATGTAATTTAGAAATTTTATGTATGAAATTTAATTGAAAAAAATTTGGACAGGACAGGTGTGGCCCCCGCAGGTTTTTCAATTTGGGTAGGTGCAAAAAAAATTTATTCATACTTTTATTCGTATAAGTACATATACAAAAAGAATGAATAAATTTTTCTCTAATGAGATGGTTAAGGATAAGTGTTGGAGTGACTTTACATGGCCATAGAGAAAGAAATTTCAATTAAATTTATCAGAGAGAGAAATGAAAATAGGTACCAAAGACACATGTGTATTATAACAGATACCTATTATCTGAATTGAAATGTAATTTAGAAATTTTAAGTATGAAATTTAATTGAAAAAAAATTGGACAGGACGAGTGTGGACCCCGCAGGTTTTTCAATTTGGGTAGATGCAAAAAAAATTTATTCATACTTTTATTCGTATATGTACATATACAAAAAAATGAATAAATTTTATCCTGATTTGTTAAATTAATATGAGTGTAAGAATGACTTTATATGGCTATTGAGAAAGAAATTTCAATTAAATTTATCAGAGAGAGAAATAAAAAGAGGTACCAAAGACACATGTGTTTTATATACCTATATTCTGAATTAAAATGTAATTTAGAAATTTTATGTATGAAATTTAATTGAAAAAAATTTGGACAGGACGGGTGTTGCCCCCGCAGGTTTTTCAATTTGGGTAGATGCAAAAAAAATTTATTCATACTTTTATTCGTATAAGTACATATACAAAAAGAATGAATAAATTTTTCTCTAATGAGACGGTTAAGGATAAGTGTTGGAGTGACTTTACATGGCCATAGAGAAAGAAATTTCAATTAAATTTCACAAAGAATGAATTGAAAACAGGTACCTAATACACATTTAATTTCTATACCTATATCTTGAATTAAAACTTAATTTAGAAATTTTAAATATGAAATTTAATTGAAAAAAAATTGGACAGGACGGGTGTGGCCCCCGCAGGTTTTTCAATTTGGGTAGATGCAAAAAAAATTTATTCATACTTTTATTCGTATAAGTACATATACAAACAAATGAATACATTTTTTCCTGATTTGTTAAATTCGTATGAGTGTAAGAATGACTTTACATGGCTATAGAGAAAGAAATTTCAATTAAATTTCACAAAGAAAGAATTGAAAACAGGTACCTAATACACATTTAATTTCTATACGTATATCTTGAATTAAAACTTAATTTAGAAATTTAAAATATGAAATTTAATTGAAAATAAATTGGACAGGACGGGTGTGGCCCCCGCAGGTTTTTCAAATTGGGTAGGTACACAAAAAATGTATTCATACTTTCATTTATATAAGTACATATACAAAAAGAATGAATAAATTTTTTCCTGACTGGGTAATTTAGTATGAGTGTATGAATGACTTTATATGGCCATAGAGAAAGAAATTTCAATTAAATTTATCAGAGAGAGAAATAAAAATAGGTACCAAAGACACATGTGTATTATAACATACCTATTATCTGAATTGAAATGTAATTTAGAAATTTTAAGTATGAAATTTAATTGAAAAAAAATTGGACAGGACGAGTGTGGACCCCGCAGTTTTTTCAATTTGGGTAGATGCAAAAAAAATGTATTCATTATTTTTTTGATGAAGCACCGCTACCTATACCTATGATTATACTACCTTCGACTACACTACCTACGACTATACTACCTACTACTATACTACTTATTACTATACTATCTATGAGTAAACTACCTATGACTATACTACCTATGACTGTACTATCTATGACTAAACTACTTATGGTTATACTACTTAGGACTATACTACCTATGACTATACTACCTATAGCTATACTACCTATGGTTATACTTCTTATGACTATACTATACCTATGATTATACTATCTATGACTATACTACCTAAGACTATATCTCAAGATAAAAAGAAATTCAAATTCAATTTAATAATTTTAATTTACTGTTTGCAATATTTGCTATTAATTTTAGAATCATCTTTATATATTTAAAACTATATATATCCTTCTTTTAATAATTATATCAAGTCACGTGTTCCCATATGTCAATGTCACATTGTCACATATCTCACATGGAGATATATGTCACAATGTGACATATTACACATATTTTCGTATAGTAAGTATTTTCAACTTATCTTAGAATATTAAAACTATATATTTCATTAAAACATTTTTGAGACAACCGATACTTTTACACAGGAAAATTTGAACCCAAAAACACCCATTAAAAATATAAATTTAAGTCAGAATAGCTTACGTTACATATAGCAACTATGTGGAGTTTTTGATGAAACCAATTTCATTGGGATAACAAGTTGAACGAAATTTTCTATACATTGTAAGATTCGTTTTAGTAAGTTTAAGCTGTGCCCACACAATGATAGTAGCGCATGCGGAAGTAGCTTTTACGATGGTACTCTCCAAAAATCATATATGTATGATATATAGGGCATGATAGTCACTCTCCCACTGTCACATTTTCATGATAGTGTGATAGTGCCTATCACGCCCTATATATTATACGTAAATGATTTTGGGAGAGTACTATCGTTACAGCTACTCTCATTCGCTACTTTCACCGTGTGAACGTGGCTTTAATATAATAGTTTGTTAAAATATATGACTGTATTTCAATATGCAGCCACTGTGAACTTTGTAAGTCTCCGGTAATAATTTTACAGAATATCTATATACATTAAATCATCTTTAAGTCGAAATACAATATTTAGCCTTTACTTACACATTTATAGTGTACTTATAAGAGCCTATTTGCGTCATCCGGGGGGCACCACGTGGATATTGGCTCTTACGTCCCCCAAAAATGATTCTCGGGTGAGTGGCATCCGAACGAGACTGCCGGTGGCCCGTAGACTCCGTGCTAACCCCGTACAAACATCCTAACACCGAGGAACTTCTACCTAGTCTAGTTTGGCTTTAAATCACAACGGAGCCAATAACCCCCAGAAAACATATTGAAATTGTATCGTTAGACGAGGACAGCGTATGCAGGTACGACAACCTCATAATTAACGTACATACCTGAGCAAATTCAAGCCGAGCATGGATGCACACCCAAAGCTACTCGAGAAAATTTGTGAGCACACATGCTCGGCTTGATTGAATGTGCTCAAATGTGTAAGCACCTTTATAAGTACACTATAAATGCATAACTAAAGACCAAATATTGCATTTCGACTCGTATAAAGATATTCTGTAATTAATACATTTTACTGGAGACCATAAAGTCCACGTAGGCCACATATTGTAGTATAGCCATATTTAATAAACAATTAAATTATTAACTTACTAAAAGGAACCTTACAAATGTATATAAACGTCGTTCTTATTGTTATCCCGCTGAAAGTGGTATCATCGAAGAACTCGCACCTAGTATTGCGATGCAACGTCTGCTTTTCTGATATAAATTTATATTTTTAGTGTTTGTTCAAGTTTTCGTGTGTAAAAGTATCGGTTTTTGCTCAAAAATGTTTTTTTTTAGAAATATATAGTTTTAATATAATATATAATATAAATATATATTATATATTACGATAAGTTGTAAGTACTTATTATACCAAAATTAGTGTTATGACCTATGAAAACACTTTGTGTGACTCTTTTCGATATAATTATTAATATAAATATAGTTTTTAATACATAAGATAATGTAGAGTATTTAGAGAATGTATAATTGTAACACAAGTATTTAGTGTTTAATTTAATTAAATTTGAACTCCTTGTATACTAACTAACCTACTGCTAAATTTATACAATCAATATACTGAAAGAAACTTCGACTAACCATTAAACCATTCGATGGCACTATTGATTATTTCCATGGCACGCAGAAACAAATCGGTGAAATCGGTAGATACATTTGTCTCCATTACGAATTGTCATTTCCTCACCATTCGTCAACAACATCGTCATTCTTCCATAACCTGATGTACAAAATAAATTTTATTAAAACCAATGGGCAATTTTGTAAGTAGATATACATAATATAAATTATTACAGTATTATAATTAGATAGAAAAAACTTATATACGATTAGTATACATTACAAATAAAATTAATTTGCGACTAAAAATAATTAAGACAGAAAATATGAGGGTTCTTTATTTATTGAACGAAGCATTCGATGTAAAGGATTTCTATGGCGAGAATGAAGTAGGGTGTCAAGAAATAAAGAAATTGCGGCATAAGAGAGGAATCTATTTTGTATACGTTTTAATCTTAACTGATTATTGGCCATAACGGGTTTTTAATAACTGTGTTATACTCCAATATAGACCAATATAAATTTAAACAATTTCATAACATAATTTTTAACAACATAGTTTATATTGACTAAATAATATTTTAATATATTTACAGAACTTAAAAGGACTATCAGCTGATAATCTTACCTACCACCTTATACCTTATTACACACTTTCACTAAAGTAACAATTATAAAATTAGCTGAAAAACTAATAATTATGTAAATAATAATTAACCAAAATAGACGTTTTTCACCAATTTTGTAAAAAAAAATCTTGTAATCCATGAATTAAAAATATAATTATTTTATTTAATCGCATATTTTTAATAACTTTTATAGGTAAATCTACTATTTACAAGTCATGATATTTACCAAAAGTAATCATAAGATAATTTATAAACGGGTACAAACAATTTTGTATACATTCAGTATATAAATTATATAAATGTGTATTATGAACTCCAAAATTATATTTATATTTTAGAATTACCACAAATTGTTTAAAATATCGAGTTATTATATAAGTTATTTCTACAATTTGGAAGAAGAAAGCATAACACATGTTCAATATTCGTTGTGTTCAACAATAATGTAGATAGGTATAATTTATATTTGTTATTTTAAAAACAATTATAGATGAAGGAATATTGAATATGACGTATCAGGAAAATATATGATAATCAAAAAATACATGATGTGAAGAAATTTAGTTCGAGTGAATTATTTTAGATATTTTAGTAAAATACGAAAAACCCATTTTTTTTTATTCACCTATAGGTATTATTTACTAAAGTACACTTGAGAACTTGTGAATTATACTAATAATTATTATTATAAACCCAAATCACAAAATGAATTAGTTAACTTTTAAGTTTTAACTGCGTATACCACATATTTTAACAACTATGTCATCATCTTCAGCGCAAACCAAAACCTCTAATATACTTAAAATTGTCATGTTTTATAATAATTTATAGGTTTTATTTTTTTAATCATATTAGTTCATGGGTTATATTAGATATTATACAATATTTCTTTGTTTTCAAAAATGTAGATTGAAATTGGTTTTCCCTAAAAACTTATTTAAGGGAAAATTGACTCTACGTTTTTTTATAATTTATTTGAATATTCCTCCCTATGCTCCTCATTAATACTTTTTTTTTAAACGTATAGAAACCATCGCTGTTTTACATGGGAATCCCGTGCCCATGCCCAACCGTCAAAATTTAGTAAAAATAAAATCGTATTATATTGTTTTATTTTAATACAAATTCATCTTATCATATCGAAAATATTCACATATGTTATATTAAAATGGAAAAAAATTCTGGAGGATGCCACATTAATCATTTTTACTAGGTAGTAAAAACATTTTTACGAATAATAAACCAAATTACCTCTTAAGAAAACGCTATACCATCAATTTTCAAGGGATTGTGTGTAGGCATTTTTTAAAAACTTTTTAAAATAATGAAAATATTACAATTATAAAATTTTAAAATAAATTAGTCTAAAATTTTTCTAATATCAATACCACTTTTATTCTTGTGTAATCACGAAATTTGTTAAAAAAAAAACTGCTTGTGGCTTTCTGATCAAAGTTTGATAAAAAATTATCATAAAACAGAAAAAATTACACTAAATCAAATATGAGAACATAAACTAAGACCGAGTACCTACATAGTATATAATACAATATATTAATAAGTATATTCAAACATCTAAAATTCGAGATTGAAAACGTCAAATTTTCCAATTTTCAAACTTAAAGTATAAGAAAAAGTTATTTTAACTAAAACAAACTATAGGAATAGTTTTTAATGACCGTTGAAGAAGACCATTGTGGGCGGGGGAGGGGGTGTGAATAAATGACTCGTTTTTTTTATTTTCTAAATATAGTCACACTCTATTGTATGGAGGTGATCGCTACAAGTCATACCGCTCTATGTTCGTCCATAGTTAGTATACTCATCTATCTTATTATATTTAAACTTTGAATCTATGATAAGTAGAAGAGAAATTATATATAGAAAGCGAGAACACATATTAATATTGTTAAAACTTATGTTTAATTAATTTTTAAAGAGTTTAAAAACTTTTATTCAAATTTATAGAAAACCATATTTTATATACGATATTATAGTGATTTTGCAAAAATATAAATTACCTAACAAAAAAATTACCGCAATTAAAATATTAAAAATAAGGAATTTTGAAAATTCTAGATTGTGCTATAGAATATGAGAATAATAAAAAAATTATGAGATCATAAAAATATACAACCAACTATAGCACAGATTATTATAACACAGATTATTCTATTTGTATATATTTAATATTTTTACACCCACCCAAAGGCCAAAACCCAAAATATTAAATTTTACACTTAGCATATATAATTTTTATTCTAAACAAAAAACGAAAAATTAGAAATAAAATTAAAATATTTAAATCCAGAAGTATACCTAATACCTAACTGATATCTATAGTGTATATATTCTATACTTTACTATAATTTAAATATTTATAATAAAAAGGATAATCAACACCTACATTTAAATTTTAAAAGCTTTTTAAGAACATATTTTTAACAACAATTAATAATCTATACACACAATTTAAGTTCTATTGAAAATTAATATTATTAAGCATTTGTAAAGTTCGTTTCGATTTCGTTTTTCTATTTTTTTTGTTATTGTTTTCTATTTTGAATATTTTCGTAGTTGATTTTTTCCGTTTTAATTATGTTCGTTTAATATTGTTTTAAAAACGTTTCATATACCTGATTTTTTGTTTAATATATAATGATATAAATCTACAAAAACACAGAGTCAAGAACGAAGTCCTTTCTTACCTAAATTTAGGGATAAAGGAAGGGTTCTCGTAACCAAGACTTCTTGGTCTGACTAGTGGACTGAACTTCACATGATTAGTAGTAAACAAAGCAATTAGGAATGTAAAAAAATCTTTGTACTTTGAGTCTAGTGAGATGGGACTCGAAAACTTATGCGACCAGTAATAGAAGAAAATAATAAATCATCAGAGCAATTTTGATTGTTCATAATTCAATTAAATAAGTATGTATACATATAAGACTATATAAAACTATACTACAAGTACTATATACTATACTATACTATATAAGACGCCGTCTTAGGGAAAAAATAATAAAGAAACGTTTGATACAAAATGCTTTAAAAACATCATAATTTTCACCCTTTGCAACGTACCTTAATTAACAATTAACGTTCATTTTTTAAATGGCAACTCTTATTAGTTTTATTTTAAAAATGTATTCAGATGTTTCTAAAATTAATTTTATAGTGTTTATAATATTTATTTAGTGAAATAAATATACAAAGAACTTTAAGTTAGCTGTTTAGAAGAGAGAATTCATTATTTTTTAATACTTACTTCATCAAATAATAATGAACTACACAATCATATAATACCATGTGGTGAATTGTATAATAGGTAAACAAGATATTGTCTACCGTGTGAAAATTGACACAATACCTATAACGAAAAATGATCTAACATTATTTAGTGTTAAATAATATTGCTTATTATATTTTAGTACCTGCAAATAGCTAATAGCAACTGATTTTTTAAAAAAAATTACTTTAATTCATATCAATACCTAATTTTAAGAGAGTATACAGCTGAAACCAAATTAACTAAATACAAATATTATAAGCAATAAAATTAATTAAAAAATATCCGAATACGTTTCGGAAATTTAAAATATAGGTTATCATTTAAAAATCAAA
Organism: Pemphigus obesinymphae; assembly: GCA_025469235.1. Lineage (NCBI taxonomy): Eukaryota > Metazoa > Arthropoda > Insecta > Hemiptera > Aphididae > Pemphigus > Pemphigus obesinymphae. Next base: position 406 of record JAIPRL010002075.1, on the reverse strand, counting down.
AGTTGATATAGTTAATTATGATACATAATTATGGTATATATTTACTAAAATATTTATAAGTATTTAATTTAAAAAATATGTAAAATACAATTTTCCATAGTGAAGATACCTTTTTAAATTATGAGCATTGTATTAATATTGTTAAAGAATCACCCTGTACTTCAATCTAAATTCTATCTAATTATTGTTTTTATTTTTTAATTAACAGTCTTCACATTTGTGTCCAAAAACGAATTTTGTGTTTTATTTTATTAATAATATTTACGTTACTTGAATAATATAATAATAAAAAAGCCGGTCAGTAGGTTGTGGAAGCACTTCGCTCGTCGGGTGTCAGTATTGGTGGATGCACTTCGCTACTGGGTAGGGTACTTTTGGTGGATGTATTGAATTTGAAAGCAATGAT
>JAIPRL010002074.1:55769-66929 GCA_025469235.1 Pemphigus obesinymphae | reverse complement strand
GAATTATAAATAATGTATACCAAGAAAAAAATGTAATAAATAACGTATTTAATTCATTAATTTTTATTTTATTTAAAAGCAAGACTTGCAAGGGTCTTGCAGTCAAGTCTTGGTCTTGGTCTTGCATTATAAGTCTTGGTCTCGGTCTTGCATAAATTTTTATTTCAGTCTTGCTACGAAATAGCAAAATCTTGGTCTTGGTCTTGCTAGCTCTAGTACAGTCTTGGTCTTGCATTTTTGCAAGACCAAGACCAAGACTGAATTTGCCCATCACTATATAGTGCTAATAGGAGGGAGTTCTGAGTAAGTAAATGGTAAATTTAAATAGTGAAGGGGATGAGGTTGAAAGGTTCAAGTATTTAGGTGCCGTTTTGAAAAAGGTTTGAAACACAGGATTAAGTGTAGTAGATAGATGAAATGGAGAGAAGCATCAGGTATTTTTTGTAACAAAAGTATCACAAATAGGTTAAAAGGTAAATTATACAAGACAGTGATGAGGCCTGCAATGATAGTTAGGAGATAAAGCAAAAGAGAGGAAGAAGTTAATAATAATTTTTTAGTTCTAAATAAAGTAAAAATCGATTTACTAAAAACACACTTTGAATTTTTCGAAAGCCGTCCAGCCGATATCGAATTCGTTGAAACTGGCTATGGTATATATGCCGGTCCACGAAATGACACCACGATTGAAATCATCAAAGGATTTTATTTCACCAGATTTTTTATCGATCCACTTCGACATATTCGACAAATATTGAGCCTGAAAGTCAATAAAATCACGTGCGTTATTTTGATATACATTATACATAATTCAAATTTAGGTGAAAATAAATTAGAAATTTACTTAATAAATATTAAATTTAATATACTTACTAGGGCCGCGTACGAGGTGGAGTTGGTGCCGAACTTGGACACTTTTTCGCAATCCATTTTGGCTAAATTTATATTCGTTTGATCCAATTGCAGACTCGCGGCATCGCGACATTGATCCTCGATGTTATGAGCTTCGTCGACGATGATTACGTGTCCTTTTAATTTCATGTTCATCTTGAAAATATATAATACTAACTGAATTACCGTAAACAGTTTTGCCCAGATTGAGAGGGGTTAGTTAAAGTGTGAAATGTATAATACATATTATGAAATGACAAATATAGTTGAACAGTTTTGCTGTTTATTTATTAATTATATTTACATAACTGATTATTATTTGGCATACCAATATGTATATGTATAGGCTACGCGAGAATACCGACGGACCGAATTTTAATTAAACATTTTTAACGAGTTGAAATTATATTTTGTTAAATTTTTTTATGATGTCCTTTTGGGTTAATTTAACTCGACTAATTTCATTAAATTGTTTTCCTTAAATTTATTTCATTTTCCATCTCTGAGAAAAAGTTCATGTTACGTACGTATAAATACTTACCGTACCTCTGATGACCGGATCGATGATATAATTGTAAGGACAAAAAACGATATCGGCGGTTTTGAGCAACAATCGTGTACCATAATAAGGGCACGAATGTTTATTTTGGCCCAAACTCACAATGTCCTCGATATCCCAAACGGACGACACTCCAAACCTGGCCAATTGATCGTAGGTGCTTATTTTCAGGCCACCGTTATCGAAAAAACTACACCTGTCGATTTCCGTCCTAAATTTCAGCGAATTTCTCAGTCTCTGAAACGGTATAAATTAATCGATTTATTTGATTGTTATTATAGTATAACCGTTGAATACAAAAGGATATTCTTAAATAAAGACTATACGTAGTATGTCTAAATATTAAAAACAGGTCCAGGAAAAGGTGTAAGCATTTCGCTTGTCGGGTATTATTAGGGGAAGCACTTCGATAATCAGTCAGGATAAACCTTGGTGGATATATTGCATTTTATAATATGATACATCATTGCATTAAAAAAAAAAAAGATTATGAACGGCATAAATATTACTGTCTATTTATAGGTGATATTATTATACAATTATTAAGTATGTATTCACTGCAGTGGCGGCTCGTGGTGTTAAAAATAATAATTAACAAGCATTGACTATATGATGTAACACGTTTTTACTGTTAAAATAAAAGACACGGAAAACAAAAAACGGCATTTCTAACATCACATCCATAGAGCCAATTATATTTAGAATAATAGTCATTGGTAAAATGACGAATATATTGCCGCGATTTTTGTTTCGTAACTTTTATTAAATTTAAATCCGACACAGGTCTACCCAATGTTTTAATTTTAATGTTTTCCTCATTTGTATAAAGGGAGAATTTTTTTTTCAAAAGATTTTCTGCTGAATTCATTTTTAAAGAAAAAATGACGTGTTAATTCTAAGAGGAAAGAATTCACTATGACGAGTAAAAATATAGCGATCTGGAGAACAGTATGCGTGCGCGAAACACTACCGATCTCTCATGAAAAATAGTATACATATATTATGAAATAATATCGACCGTTCGATACAGAAGTCGGAATACAAATGGAAAAACCTCAAAATTAAACATAGATAACGTTTATTTTAAATATCGGTTCGTATAGTAGTAACTGCGCACCGAATTGCATTGTATTTCGCGAACCCCACTCCTCAACCATACGTATTTTATACAGGCGTGCGGTGCTACACAGTGTAGCGCACCGATTGGTGTGTGCATATTGCATAACTCTTTTTACTTTAGGAGCAATAATATGTTCACGTCATAATAGTTCTTTAACGAAAAATATTTTTGACTAATTTTTTTTTTACAGCACCCCAATATTCTTAATGAACAATTTATAACAATTAGGTTCTAAAAAAAATAAAAATTTTTATTTTGATAAAATAGCATACGGTGCGCCTTGCACCTGCGCACCTACGCACGAGCCGCCACTGATTCACTATGAAAACACACCTAGCGATACATCTGATTGAGCGTGACCTTAATAATAATTATGCACAATATAAATAGTATTTATTTACAATAGCTAAGCGTAATATAGTTAACTATTACTGTAATAATTGTTATACATTTAGTATAATTTCGTGTCAAGGTTTTATTTATCGTATTGTACTCAAAGTTTTCATCCAATAATTACTAATTAATAACACTTTTAAATTATGAAATACATACACAAAGTACCTACTACTTACAATAGAAACCCGCGTGTTCAATGTATAATAATATGTACATTTATAATATAATTCGACAATTCGCGTATTTACCGGAATATAAGAATTAAATATAGTTAGAAGTGCACTGCAGATTACTGCTGCAGTACATTATTATATTTCCGCCTTATAATTTTAAATAAAAATATGGCCCGTAAAAAGGATTGATTTCATAGGAGAAAAAATACTACGGGACATAAGCAGTACGCGCGTGGACTAAAAAAAAATAAAACATCATTGTGAAATCACTAGCTTCGCTCAGAATCTGTAATTTTATACATATTGGCCTGATTAGCATTTCATTTGACTTGTTTCAAATTCGACGAACCTATCAACAATTTGAAATGACATCCTTGATATCTGTTCCTCAAATAGGGAGGCAGTTATTCGTAACAAAATTTTAAATGTTCACATTATATATAGGTACCATTATAAGAACCGAAAACCAAACTATCCCATAATTTGTATCCATTATCAAAAATCCGTTGATTAAATATATATATAATGTTTTTATTATGTATTTCTATTAAGTATATGTAATTCGATACGGTACGTTTTATTGTGTATATTCAATTGTACTGCAAACTCTCGACGGGCATTCGTCGACAATATGCAGGACCGAGAAGGATTCAATGATATTTATACATATAAATGTTTTGTTAAACCAGTCACACAATTACAGTCGCAGGGTTCGGGTTTCGTTTTGATTTTAACCATAAATACAATAATGCATTTGTTTTGTACCGTACAGAATAAACACTACTCGCATATTATACGATTGGAATAAATGTATATAAATACACAAATACATCTGATTGTGAATGCACTTACCGCTTTCGGATCTAATAGATCTCTGCACAGTTCGGTTTTCGATTTGTACGATATATGTGGGTAGAGTATGTTTGAATCTTGAATGCATGTGTGTTCGCGACTTGCTAAAACACAACTCCTATAACATATAATAAATTATGTAAATATAAAGTATACTTATACGAAAATAATATAGGATTTTAGATTTATTATTATCTATACGACATAATATTATAGTGTGACACATTGTGCGATATACGTTTTCTCATATTTTGACTCACTTGACGTTGTTGAAACTAGTTCGTTGCAATTCTTTAATCACTTGTTCGATTTGTTTATGAGTTCTCGTACAGAAATAGATCACAGGGACGGCTTGCCTACGGGAAATAAATAGGCAAATGATGAATTAACTGGTGGAAAACGAATATAGATCGCAAACGGTTCAGTGTCAATAGGATTGGTGCATATAAGTGGCATAACTAAGATTGTCTCACCCCTGGGTATTAGGAAATTTATTAAAAGTCAGCTTGTTTATTTATTTATAGATAATTTGTGGACCAAAATGTTCTACACCGTATGCATTTTTGATAAAGTAACTTTTTCTAATTAAATTCTTTATGGGTTATAAACGTATAATTATTATTATTATACATTATGTTTTCAGATATTAGAAGAAACTAAATTCACGGGTATTGGTCTACGTGGGACAGCAATGGGGTACTTGGAGGCGATGGTATTGGAGAATTACTATGAGGAATACTTGTTTTCCGTTTTTCGAAGGCTGTATTGAACTTTTTGTAGATAGGACATCTTTTATATGCTATCTACTGTATACGTTCTTGGACATTTGGTGGAATTTGAGGGTTTGATATATTTACTAGTAAGATGTTTTTCGCCATATTTATCACACACATTGTGAGTAATGGCTATTGGCTTCAATAATTTTTATGTAAAAGTAAGCTTGAAAGTTAGTCAGTTAGTGTATTGTGGAGGGAGATTATTTTTACGTGATTATCCATTTTTGATTTTAATGTGAAGAAGCAGATTTAATTTTAGAATTTCATGATTATTATCAGCTAATTTAAAATGTTCAAATTCAAAATTTCAAAGTGTTTTCCACCCAACTGCACTGACTGCACATTTTTATGTTCCGATTTCGAATTGCTAATTTTGTGTTCCACATTACTGCTCTGTACTAGTTTTTTGTACTCAGTGTTGTGATAATCGCACGAGCTCTCCGAGACCGTGTGTTTTATCATTATTATAATAATTGATAATAAACATTGATGGTTTATGAAAAAGTGAACATTTAAACATTTTAATCCAATGTTAAAAAAAAAGTATCAGAGAAATGTATTTATTATGACATATACTTTATATAAATGTAAGAATGTATCGATAGAAAAAAACGGAACGTTGGATAAATATTAATTTTTTTCGTTTTTCATGTGCGTGGTAATATTTTTACCAAACTCGTTGACAACTTTACAACAATTTATAACGTGAATAATAATAATAATAATAATAATAAAAATAATATTATATACCTATGTATAATGTATAATGTGAACATCTTTTTATGAAAAAAGAAAGATGACGTTAAATAACAGAAAACTGTACATTAATTTAAAGCTAAAAACACAAAAAAAGATACAAAATAAAAATGAGATATTCTGTAGAATTTTCATCATTACAGGTTATAGTATTTGCATGTATAGGACTTTAGAGAGAGAAATGTAAAAGTTATTAACATATTACATTCTAATATACTCTAATAGCATTGATTATAAGTGTACTAAATCAATGCGAATCATTTATATAAGTATCTCTCACTTCGCTTTTTTCGGTATTTTATTTTGCGGTTGATCGAAATTTTCGTCTTCGTCTTCCGTTATCAGACTGTCATTGATACTGGAGTCGTTAGTCATTATCGAATCATTCGATACTTCCTAAAAAAAAGGCAAAATTCGTTCTTCGTTCGTTAAATACTAAAATATTATCGATGTAAACATAATAATAATCCTCTCACTAAATCTCGGTTTTTCGTCAATTTTCTCTTTTTCCCGGGCTGTTTGAACACGGACATTTCCTCGTCCGAATCTTCCGTGTCACAGATAGTGACGACTGACGACCATACTTTTTTTTTGCCCGGGGAAACGTCGTCGTTCGTATCTGTGTTTATAATCATGAAAAATAAAAATAAAAATAAAACGTAAAAATATTCACAAGCCGCGAAGACGTCCGGTTTTATAATTGGATGCTATGTAGTATCGGGAAGATGGGGGTTAAGAAAAATCATTCGACTTTTCGTTTGTATGTAAACGGATTCAAGTTTATCCGGAACGGATATTATACAGCCGTATGTATATACGCCACGGCCGTTGTGCCCGCGGGGATATTATTAATCGCGTTTTCCTGCCCTGCATTTATTTTTAATAATGACAAAACGCGAGGGTTTCACAAAATCCTTTAGTGAAAAGCCCTCCAGGGAGGATATTTGCCCAATAGGAGATAGTTATTATAATAATAAGACATTTATATATATATATATATAAAATAATTTTCTCTTGGTTTTCATTAAAAAATAAAAAATTGTATACCTTTCGGTTACTGCTAAATACACATATAGAACAAAGAAGAGATGACGACAATGTAATTGAAGTATATAGATAAAAAAAACATATCATAACATTACATGAAGGTAAATACATTTTTTTTTAAATTAACTAAAAAAAAACCCCGTATAAAGATCACATTTTGAAAACAAAGTGTATTTATTTTATAACGCATTTATATTATTTTATATATTTTAGAACAAAAACGAAGTTAAATTTTTAGGTCAAAATATATAAAATATATCATATATAGAACAGAGATTCTCAAACTAAATGTAATTTTGTAGTACCATTTTTTTTCAAATAAGTAAAATAATAATAATAAAAAGGTATACCTACTTCCATTGATTTCTTCATTTAATATTGTGAGGTTGAATTTTTGAATAGTAAATGAAATTACATTTTGGAACAAATTATAAGTGTTACAAATGCAGTAACAGCAAAAAGTATATTCACATTAGCATAAAGTTACATTAATTGTTAAAAATATGTTACTCTATGACTCGTGTAGCATTTTAAAATTTTGATTAAAATTGACAGTATCTATGAAAAATATAGGAGCCTCTAATATAAAAAACTAAATTCAAATATGATAAAATAATAACTAAACAAATTAATAAGTAAATAATACTACAATATTATATAATAACAATTAGTTAAATTAACAAAAGTCTCAAATTGTACAAACTATTTTTATTTTTTTCAATTAAAATAATAACAAAAACTTTTTATTACTTTAACGTCACAGTGCTTATTTGGTTTAATAAAAAAAATAAAAAATATAATTACCAATTGGAATATACAAATAATACGCTGTTTAAAATTAGCCAATAGCTACGAGTATAACAGGATAAAAATACTAGGTATAATATACATCATGGGCATAGGTTGAAACCCTCTCCAAAATTCAAGAAATATAAGAAAATTAACAACTTATCTCAGCTTGAGATTTGTTTAAGTAATTTTAAAATTCTTGCGGCGTTAAAAACTAAGCCAAAACTAATAGTAGGTACGAATTAAAATATTATGTTGTATAAATAAAATATACCTAATAAATTATATAAATATGTAAAATGTAGGTTATATGGTCGTCTCTATATAATATATATTATATTTAATTAAGTTTTTTTATGGTGAGTATTAAGTATTATTATAAAATTATGGAATAGCCGAAATTAGTTTTAAAATTACTCAAAAATCAAAATGATAAAAGAGTAGTAAAAAATTACCATAATATAATATGTATCAAAAATAACTTCAATTATAATCAAATTTCTGTTACCTATACATAATAATAAAATATACTAACTACACCTATATAATATTATCAGTTTAAATCGATTAGATATGTTACATAATATTTGTAACAAATAATCCAAATGCCTACATTATTTATATAAATTATACATAATTATATACATATATAAATTATACCAACATTTTTAATAAGCACCTACATATAATTAATGCCTAAGTATAATAATCAAACAAACATGTACTTATTACAGGTAGTAAAGGTTTATTTTGAAAATTATTTTATCTGTCTTTAGTAATGATTTATAAAATATATGTCTGATAATTAATAATATATAGTTTGATTCTGTATGATTCATTTATACAAATATAAAATTCAAAATTTTAAAGAAAACACCTCCCTCCCCAAAAAAAAATGATTTCTAACATTTGCCCCTGATATATCCATCTATCTATATATATTTTTTTTTTCTTAAAAATACAGTTCGTTCAAACATATATACAATATAAAAATATTATATTATTATGTATACGCTCAGGTGGTTTGTATATGTAATGTACCTAAATCAATTAATATTAATAATAATTTACTTTTATTAATTAATTTTTTTTACAAATAAAATATATTTTTTATGAAACAAAATCCGTTTTCTATCTTCAATATATACGCGTATTATAATAATCATGTTATTTTAATTACTTTTACAATGTAACATAATTTTTTGATCATTTTTATGACTAAAAATCAATTATCGAATATATTAAATATGCAATAGTATATATATTAGTATTTAAAACGCTTTTTTTTTAAGTTTAAAAAACAGAATACTGTATACCTAGTACGTGGAAACTTAAATATATTAATCCCCTGTCTCATAATCCATATATTTGCACCATAACTGAATTTTTCACTAACTCAAAATAAATTAAAAATATAACATACTATATTGGTTCGATATTTGATTTTTACACATTAAAATTAGAATATGAATTTAAAAATACAGATTATATTAGATACCTTAAGTTCTGTGCCAATACTTATATGGCTATACTGCTCTGCTAGTGGCAAGTGCAATGACTACAAAATTATCAAAAATGAGATTACTATATATTATATTTTTGTTAAATTGAACATTATGCGTCTATTTTAATTACTTTCGTGAGGTAAACCCGTATTTTAGAACTTCAAAAATCGATTTCAAAATATCTTTTAGTGTATAATCAAATGTACTAAAAAAGACAAAATGTCATATTTTCCCATTTATTGACTTATTGTATTTACCTACTGTACTTATCGTAATAATTGAAAAGTCTTCCTTTATTCATCACTACTTGTCACTAGGAGGGCAGTATCTACTATTATTAAAAAATACCGAGTTAAAATATTTTATTTTTCCGTAAAATTGTAGTATTATAATAGTTGGTATATTATAATATATATTATTACATATATATAATACAATAATGTATATATAATTTATCTATAACAAATTTGGTTTTTTCAAGACGATTTATATTTAAATACCTATACAAAAATATACGTTAAAATGACGTTTTATCGGTTAAGTAGGAGAAATTACGTTTTAAATACATTGCCACGAACTATTGGAGTCTGGAATTTACATTTTTAAGTGTCCGACAAATTTCTCAAAAGATGCTAATTAGTAGCAGCGTATAGCTGGAGCGTTTTTAGATGTTAATTTCCTTCATTGCTATACTGCAAAATAACGTTTAGTTTTTAATGACTCTTCGAGATTAATCTTTCGGTAATACACGTCTTTGAATTGAAATTTGTTTGGAAGACCCTTAAGCACTGACTAAGGGACCAAGGGGCCGTATTTATAATATATAAGTGCGTAGTATACTTACCCGTTTTTCTTCAACTTGAATATTATATAATTTATTCTTTTGTTTTTGTACCGCAGATTTACATAATAAATGAATGCAGGCAGAAAGTCTCTACTCGACTTCTTCAAAAACCGTTTTAAATATAGTTATTTTTTAACGTATAAAACAACAAAAACAACAAATTATATATGATCATAAGCCGAGCGCGGAGTTATTATTATAATTATAATATTCGTATAATACGAAAAACAGAAAAACTTCCTATTCTATAATATATGTATATCATAATAAATAATATATAAATATTATTTATATCAATAATATGTACAATAGTACATGAGTATAAACACAAATGCAGCAGGATAATAAATATATTTTGATTTATGAAACAGCATTCAATTCAATGTATTTTATAACCATACATATAGGTATAAGAAAATATAAATCGAGATTTTTAAATTTTAATAAAGAAATCGAAAACGGTTTATACCAGATTATTATTGACAGCTCCACATCGCATACATTTAAGGTCTGGTAGGTTATATAATTATTGAAATTATATAATTATAAAGGTATATATATAGAATATTTACGTATTGTTCATGTAAAATAAACGAAAATAAGATATTACAAATTTATAGAATTAAATCACTTATTCTAAAATTGATAGAGAACAACATTCAAGAAAACAACCTGATCGATGTTTTTTGAAATATTAATTATAAAAAATATTAGAAAATTATGAAACAGCTAATTAAGTTGTTTCTATATGATGACATTTTAGAAGTCATAATATACGTTATATCTATAAAACTACTTTAATAAATTTATTCTTGTTTGTTTTGCGTAAACATGTATATTTAACTAATTTCATATCGTGATTGTGCAACAATAAAAAGTGGACCACTCATAAATTACTTTTAAATTGTATTTGAATATTTGAAATTATCAGATTTAAATTTCCATAAAATTGTCTACATATAGAATCTCTAATTGGATGTGTAGCCTCATCCTGTTAATTTTTAAACGGTTGACAAATAAGTAGGTATATTTATATAATAATTCACTGTGCATCAAATGAACATAATGTTCTAAAATAATAATTTAATTAAATGTTTTAAAATATTCAATATTAATTTACAGGATGAGTCATTCATATTTACGTACATGTGTTCATTTTTGGAAGTAATTTTTTACTGTATAACATTATATCTGATCGCGGTATAATATTATTGCCCGCGAATCATGGCGGTACCTATTCCACTGACACCCGTGTACCATTCAAACAAAATAGCTTCCCGATTGGTTGAACCAGCAGGTAACTATTGGTATATATAATAATTAGAGATGTTACGAACTGTTCGATTTTCGAACCGAACCGAACCGAACCCGGGGTGTTCGGTTCGGTTCGAAAATCGAACTCAAAATTGGAAATATTCGAACCGAACTAAACACAAAATAGTTCAGTTCGAA
>JAIPRL010002074.1:11284-55669 GCA_025469235.1 Pemphigus obesinymphae | reverse complement strand
TTTCGGACAAATTGCTGTGGTAACGTTCACCTATATCCCCGGTCAACTAGATACACGCGCGTTCAAGGTCATAGAAACGCGAATCTCGAGAACAAAGGAATTGGACGACCGTGTCGTACCCCTGATAATACCAAAGGCGCAATTTCAATTGCTGTTGATAATAATTTTAGGCGCGGTGATCATCAGATAAAACAGGATACACAGTGAAACGTTTCCTTAATAATTTTGAACGGCGAAAAAACAAAATAATTCTTTCAACTTTCCTCCGAAAAAAATACTTCAATTGAAGGGCTCCCTGCAACAACAGGGCAAGTCCATTTTTTTTTTTTTCGATAATCAGTTTTTGATCGTTTTCAATGCGCCGCATATATCATCACGGTTAATACTGTTCAAGAACATAAGGTATGTCCAATCATTGTTATTTACGGAGATAACGTGCGAATGGACTTACCTGTTTTAATGTTTTATGCATGGTCAAAAACAAGGCGAGTCCGAACTCGCCTTTTAATTTTGCAGCTAATATATATATATATAGGTCATACTGTAGTATTTTTTTATCATATATTTTCTGCTTGATAACAATATATTTGTATTTTTTATAATTCTTCACTATTGTTTTATTATTTAGTATCTATCTATAGTTAGAACTATAAAATTGTAACTGAAAATATTGTATTTTACGATAAAAAAAATCATACAAGTCCATACCAAAATAATAAACATGAACAGTATTATATACTCTATGATGTACAAAACATTATTCAATATTTAAATATTATTCGTGTTAACGATCACACATATAGCGATTACTTATTTTTATATGTAACGATTTTAATATTTAATAAAAAAAAGCTGAGATATTTACGTTAAAGATGGTTTTTTTTTAGGTAATAAAAAAACAAATCGAGTGATTATAAAAGTCGGCAAGAGGGCGCGGGGAGGGGGTACCGTCTGACTAAGAAAAAAAATTTTGGGTTGGCAATTATTTGGACAGTTCAATCGACAAGTTCGTGAAAAGCCCTTGTTTTTCTTATTGCTCTACCACAAATATTTCATAGGAATGACAGTGATTGAGGAGAGGGCTCAAATTCTGTTCATTTCCAGGGGGGGAGGGCGCTATTGGGTTTTGCTACGGCCCTGTACGGTGTACATCACGCGAGACTGGGCTAAAATATTAATAATTTATTTATTGTCATATTCCGGTCGGCATGCATGTCGTATAAAACGCGTGCACCTCATAATCTCTATAATATATATGCGTCCAACATAACCTCAAAAATTAACAATTTATTATTGTAAAGAGATTAATCGTATACATATCGTATATCGTGCGCGTCCATATCTTCCGGGCAATATATTATATAACACGTTTTGCGATTATACGAAACTACGCGGTCAACATTCAAATATTTTCGTATTATTTATAGGAATAATTGCGGTTCATATGGGATTTTTGTGATGTAATATTTTGTTCAATTGTACATTTTCGTTACCCGTATTATAATATAGGCACAGCTGATGTACCTATATTAATATACGTTACACGGATGATAATATATAAAAAATTACACTTTTGAAAAAAAAATTTATGTTTAATAAAAAATTAAGAATATAGGGCACAGCTCTCGACTTTCCTGCAGTATCTATCTACATCTTGTCTGATATCACTCATATATATATATACTCGTATCACACGCGTTTTACGAAATTCTGTTCTAAAATTGAACTTTATACGGCTGATGGAGCACCTCATGCTCGCAGTGCAGTTTAAATAACCAATAATAAGCGGAATATTACATTAAGTACATCTACTTCCCGATGTCCGATTATTGTTTTGAATATATTTAATACACGCTCATTTGTTAAAGTCTTTAAATATTGCAAAATATTTAAAAAAAAAAAAAAAAATAAGAAAATATATTTTTAAATTTGCGAAACGTTATACATTTTTCCTACATATAATATACCTAGTAAAAAGATTGATGAGTACAAATCTTTTGACAAAGTTTAAGTCGAACCACTGGAAATACTTGAAAAAAATCATTCTCTTTTAACAGTTTCCATCATTAAATTAGTAGGTTTGACAGACAAATTTCGGGATCATTTTATATCTCACAGGCGTTCATTAATGATGAATTATGATATTTGTATATTAATAATTCAATATGATGCATAGAAATTCTATACATAATAAATTTCCGATATTCCATATTTTGTGCTCCAGCAGCCTGAAGGGGTTAAGTTAGGTTCTTCAGGGGAACTTCTTTGGGGGGTGGTTCTTCACCACGAGTTTTTTGATCAAAAACTATACTTATTTTAATTCCAACAGTCCCGCTCTGATAACAATTTTGAAAAAAATATGTAAATCGAACAATATTTTTCAATTTACATATTTTATAGATTCTTTGTGGAGGTCCCTAAAAATATATCTATTAAATCTATTCTTATAAATTTAAAAACATTAAAAATATTATTAAAACAATTTTCGTATTGCAGATTTCGATATTGCATGAAAGTTTTGCTTTGAAATTATTAATATGAAATGAAAAAATTTAGGTACCATCTTAAAAGATAATCTTAATCAAATTTCAATAGCTATCAGTTAGTATTTTTTTTTTTTTAATATAACTAGTTTGTATAAAAATATATAAAAAAAATTGTTTTCATCAATAAAATCAATATGAAACCCACCTCATATCTGATTACTATAGTATGTGAACCACGACCGGATAATATATGATAATAATCCGTAGATGAAAAATTCTAAATTACACGCCATATATATTATCAATTATAATTAATTGATTATTTCGAATCACAAATGCGCTTGAAATCTCACATATATTAAAATGAACATAATTAATTTTTATGTATATAATAATTTTAAAATAAATCGATATATAACCATGACGACCTGCTTTTATATCACTTTTTTACTTATTTATATATATATTCGAGTTTCTATATATTATCATAGTAATATTTTGACGTGGTTCAACCAAACTAAACCAAACCAAACCAAAACTATTAAATCATAATGTTTGTATTTTTTTCATAACACAAGAATTATTTTTATTTTTATTCAAGTAGGTACTTTTTACAATATTTTAAAGAAGGATTAATTTTATATAAGTTAAGTTATAATTTAACCAGAAAGTCGTCACTTTTAATTAAAAATATTTTCAACAACTCGTTAAGTATAAAATTAAAAAACATATTAACTAAATACAAATATAATATTACATTTTAACTCAATTAAAACGAAATTTAATGTTTTTATTTTCTATTAGAAAAATATCAAAATATTAAAATATTTAAAATTATTCAACTGTGAAATACATTTTCCCACATTTCACTCTTTTAACTATTTTGTCCATTAATTAAGAATTACTATTCTTGAATTTCAAAGTGAATAAAAATTTCAAAAATTGACTTTTTAATTATAGAATAAATTTGTTAGTCTTTGGATATTGGAGCGGATGAAATCAGTAAAATTAGAATATGATCAAAGTTGGTTAGATTACAAATAGTACAAAATTTTTATATCTGGGTTTATGTTTGGGTTTGGTTTTAAAATAAAAATGATCAAAAGTTTGAATCAATTTGAAACTTTATGTATTTTACTGATCTGTCAATTAGCTATAAATTCGGTAATTTTTAAACATTTTAATCGTTTGAGTTCTACTATTATTGATCTTTTTAAAATATTAATCATTATTATTGATAAAAAAGAAAAAAAAAATTGTTTACAGGCACTTGAATTTAAAAAAAAAAAAAAAAGTAATCCTGATAGTCGAAACAGAAAATTTAAAAAATATATAAATAATATTATGTTTGACTACAGTTTAGAATGAAATTAGGTTCTAAATCTAATTTTTTTTAATTGATATATTTAACTTTATTAATTATTGTTATCAAACAATATTAATCGCCTATTTGTATTAGTCACTACTCACCAATATACATTTAAAAACTTAGTCCACATTTATATTTGAAATGTGTATTTATGAAAACACTAAAATATAGTTTATAATGAAAGTCGTTTATAACAAAACTGTACTGATAAAATATAATAATACCTATATGTTGTTTGTCAGTAATTAAAAGTAAAATTTAAATTAATTTGCATATATTTTTATAATTTAAATATTTGAATAAGAGCAATATGGTTATTCAAATATTCAGATTTTCAATAAATAATTAAATTAAAAATATTATTCATATCAAAAACATCAATATTTTTAATTCGTTGTTAAATTCTGGTATGATGTATATATAAAACTAAAAAATAGTTTTAAAATATTAGACAGGATGAGAAAAGTTAACGACGATAGAATTAGCCAGCTGAAACCAAGTTAATTAATAACTATTTTTAAAGTTAAAAATGAATTAATAACTAACTTGTTGAAATTAAAAGGTTAATCTGACGTACGTTAACGTAATTAAGTTAATTAAAAAGTTCATTTTTTATCCATAGTAAATATTTTTTACATTAAATGATTTAATTTCACTATAAAGCAATAAAAATTAATTACAAATAAAAATGGATACTAAAAATAATTAATTAATAATACGTGTCATCTTTCAATTAATTTTTTGCTACATAAATCTTTAATTTTATGTTAAAATTTTTTTTAATAGGACGCACACACATTATTTTTAAGGGGTTTTGTATAGGCCATTTTAATGAATACCAACCAATTAAAAATATTTAAATATATTTTTGAATTTTAAAAATAGTTTTATATCTGCACCATTTTTAATTGTAAAATCAAATATTTATTAAAAAAGACATGATTTACAGTACCTATTGAAATTTTATTTCCAAATCGAATGCTGGAGAATAGCGTTTTTCATTTTAAAAATAAATATATCTATTTAAATTATTGTCATTTAAAAGAAGTCTCTCTTCACAAAATTTTAATTTAGAAAAAATTTGTTGTGCTACCACATAGATAATGATCTCGTCGATAAATTTTGTAATAATATTAGAAATAATCATGTTGTGAACAATCTAAAATATAATTATAAAAATAGTCAAGTATTATTTTAGTCTTTCTTAAATTGTACTTTAAATTGCCTATACAAAATCCCTGGAATACAAGCACACTGACATTCTCTGACACTTTACATTTCTAAGGGGTCTTTATAGGCAAATTATTAAACATTTTAAAATATTTTAAGCACAGTAAAAATTTAGCAAATTAAAATATATTTAATAAAATTTTAAAGTAATCTATAAATATCCATATAACCTTATTGTCATGTAATCGCGCACGCATATTTGTTCAAAAATATATTTAAAAAATTAAACATAAAGGCATTTCATAATAGTTTTTAGGATTTTTCATAATAAGATACCTTTTTGGATACCTATCATCTCATAAGCTCTATCTACCATCCACTTATTATATGACAAAATATTGAACATACATGAATATTTTTTTTAAGTTTTTTAAATCTCTGTAACTTTTTTCAAATGAAGAGGACACAACACACACCCGATTTTTAAGGGGTTTTGTATAGGCAATTTTCATGAATTTCTATAAAAATTTAAATCAAGCAATTTTAAAATATTTAAATCTATTCATTAAGTAATTTAAAAATAGCCTCCTGTCAGTACTATTTTTTTTTATTGCTGTAAAATTACAATATATTTTATTTAAAAACATGATTACGGAATTGAAATTCATTGATACTTAAAAAGGAACGTAGAAACAAAACTTGTACCATCGTTTGAAATATGATAAGTTAAACTATGTTTTGATGGAAGCCAATATTTTTATAAATCGTATTGACACAGTAAAAATATAGCATTGCAAAAAGCCGTATTTAGTTAACATTCAATTGTGTAAAGTATGAAAAATAAAACATTATTTTGGACATTTAATACAAACTATAAATATTTCTCAATGTTTATTATACATGTGGTAGCATTTGAATTACGAAAATTTTATTTCGCTGCAAAAACGTATTAGTGTAACGCATTAAAGGTTCTTGTCAAAAATATTGTTTTCAGTACATTTGAGTATAGGTGTTTAAATTTCAATTCAAAAAACCAATAGTATTCAAGACATCGTTTCGCTTGTTTTTCTTGAACATGTTTTTATTACTAAAATTTATTGGTGTAGCGTCCTCTGTTTAGCTTTTATAAGGGGTTTTATATAGGCAACTTTTTTATGAAATTTCAAGAAAAATGAAAATCCAACAATTTAAAAATATTTTAATATAATATATTAAAAATATTGCCCGTGTTAGTTCCACCTTTTATTGTTGTGTAATCGCGATATTTGTTAGAAAAAAAAAAAAACTACGCAATACTTAGCTTCGTACATAAGTTTTATGGCTTTCAGAATGATCGTAAATCATTAATATCGGCACTAAATATAAGTAGAGAACTTTTTCAAACGTTTTTTTTTTTCCTAAGTATTTTTAATCCGTAACGGTTGATCGTTAAAAATTTTACAATTTTAAATTGTTTGTAAAAAATGAAATTTTAACGTTAAACACAAATGGCTCGATCAGCGTTGTAAACGTTATCAGCTGTTCTTATCGATGTGAAAACTATTCGTCTGCGACCGTTGCAGCCGACAACAATACAATACTCAAAGTCCGAAAGTACGTGTACTTTTCGCGGTGTGGCGAAAATCCTCTTTATAGGGATTATCGAAATACCTATACGAAATTGCATGACTTTCCCGGGGAACCGCGGGAAATGAAAAATATCGTACTTGGTGTTAAACACCGGGTATAAGGTAGATTTTTGGCGAGAAAAAAGTACAGAATATCATGAAAAAAAATTCGAATATAGTCGGTACGCCTATACTTACGTGAAAATTGTGTTTTTCGTATAAATGGATTTAAAAAAAAAGTGCCGATCGTACAGGTATTTCACCGATGGGCACCTAAAGATTTTGTTCATTTTACGTAAAATGGCCCGCATTCATTCCTCCGAACTCCCGCATCACGAATAATAATAATCGATATATAAAATTAGCTGTCGATAGTACCTGTGACGGCCTTAAGCCGGGTTCACACTACAACGTGTCGTGTGATCGTTGTTTTTGTGGCGCTAAAATTTCCGTATACCAAAGCGGAACATCGTTCAACCGTAGTGGTTAAGCTATTATCAAATTTTGTTCCCTCGCTATTTTTTCGTATTCGCTTTCTGGTGATATTATGATATGTAAACAAACCAAATAGTTTTTCTGCTTTCATAATTAAAGTGAAATTTTCAAATTAAAATGAATCCACAAGTTAAACAGCAGTTGTATGAATATAATATAAACGAGGACAACAAGTGCGATGTAATTACCGGAGACAAATATGTAATTTTTTACAATAGTTGGAACAATAATATAATACAGTTTATAATCACTTACTTGAACAAACGCCATAACTAAAAACATAAAATCGTATACCTATAACACAGAACATATTATAATGATTTAAAATGAATGCCTATAATGAATTATTATGATTTATATGATATGAACACCGAAATTGCCGGGATTCTATAATCATTGGGTAACCACACGTCCAAAAGTTGAATATATTCAACTTCTTGGTATATTTTGGTCATATAGTGGTAACGAGTGAAAAACACACGACATACCTTACGGTATACCATTCTCTAAACATATGGTTCAACCAATCACAGCAAACTATTTCTCATGACACGACACGGTGTAGTGTGAACCCGGCCTTACACATAAAACATACACTGTATTATAACAATATATATATACGTCCACGCGGTTAGGTGAAATACACGCCAGTTTTGCATATAATAATACGTATATATGTAAATATTATGGAACTTTGGTGTTACGCAGCCAGTACGAAATATTATAATAGGTATATACTATAGATTATGTCGAAATCGTTTTGTTTCGCGTATATCGTCAAATCACTATTTTAAGGTCGCAGTATCGAATGAAATATAATATGGGCACGATAAAATCAATCGGTACACTATTAATATTATCATTATGCGAAATAATGTGCGTTTACGATTATTATCATTATTATTATCATTATACGATTGCATATTGATGCAAACCGGTGTTTCCAAAGCTGTATACCAAAGACACTCGACAAGTATATTATAACCCGGAATGCTGCGGCGACGGGCGGACGGGTGGATGTTAGAAATTCATGGGTGCGGCAAGTTAATGGAAAAAATTAACTTGGTTAAGTTAAGTTAGCTTAAATGGCCTTCAGTTAAAAGTTAAGAGTTAACCAAATATAAATTTAACTGATTAAGTTAAACGTTAACATTGTAAAAATATTAACATAACTCAGTTAAAAATAAGTTAATTTTTTTTTCATTTAACATTTATGTCTTAAATTTCAAGACTTTTTTTAAATTATTCAAATATTCAAGAATAAAATTTCCACTATTTACTTTTTGTAATATTGGGTAGGTACTATATATAGTTACAAGTTTGTAGGTATACTATTATGGTACAATTTTTTGTCTTTTACGTGTTAACTTAACTAAATGATTATAAAAATTAACGATTAAAAGTTAAGTTAAGCCAATGATAATTTAATCTAGTTAAGTTAATTAGTTAATAACTAAATTAATTAACTAGTTGAGTTAAAAGTTAAACAAAAATTAACTTTTTAAATTAACTTTAACTTCTTGACTAATTAATGCCCGCCATTGGTTAGAATTATAGTGCAGGTACAGCACACGAATTAAGATATACAGTATGCCGAACGTTCTGTTACGAATCTGTTATCATTGTTTTACCCGGTCTGAAATGTTCTTTTTACTCAATTTGACTTGCAGCGCTAAACGATGACAGCGGTGAATTTCGAACTAACGCGGTAAATAAAACTCAGTTATCATCAACACGAGTTCTTCAATTATCACAATTTTTTCATGGTTATCACCACAGAATAATAAAATATTAAGTTCGATTGAAAAATTGTCCCGGATTCTGAATAAGTTGTCACACTGTATTAGTTCGGAATCCACCACCGCAACAAAATAGCGCTATAAGTCAAATTGCGGAAAAAGAACATTCTGTCTTCACTTGATAAGGTACCGTTCGGCATCCTATGTATATCTTAATTCGTGGTACAGCACAATAGATACAGCAGATATCCCCAATGGATATACACAATAACCATACCGCAATGTCTTATCTATAGGAATGAGTCCGGATGGATAATCCATTGGATATGCAAAGGGACCCAAGGTCCTCCCCTCTTTACCCAATATTTTACATACATGTTCGATATTTACAATTAAAACAACGTTACATTAATTTTTATTTATTTGTTAAAATATAAAATGCCCCGTACAGTTATTATTTAAAAATGGCCTTTTCGAGCTTTAGTTGAAACGAATGCTGTAATAAGCTCCTAAGCACAGGGTGGCTAGTCCTGATACTTTACTTGGTGTTGAACAGAATCGATTGAAGTTTTTTATTCTTCCTAAAAATACTGAATGAACGCTCATCACTGGCAACGGAAACTGGCAGGGTGCAGAATATACGTAAAGCGATGCAAATGTTTGCCAAGAGTCTCCAAAACTTTTTCACATTTATGGCATTTAATAACTCGAATAAAGATAGATGATATTTCAAATTTGCTTCATATATATTTTTCAATTGGGTAACTCCATTTGACAATTGTTGAAACACGTCAGCAGAATATTTTTTTATAAAATTGCCTGCAGCAGTTTGAATTTATTCTAAACTCATGTTAACCAGCCACAAGAATGAAAATATTTTATTCAAGTTATTGATACCAGTAAACCTGTACTTTATTCCACCAATGATGGAAAAATTGATTTGAAAAAGTAACTGTAGTAAAAGTGCAAGTCAGCAAGTACACTTTCAAGGTTCATGACTTCAAAATCAATGGTACCATTCATCTCTTGAAGAATTAGATTTCTCTCATTTATAGCTTAGAGAATTTTGAACCATATGGAAGCCATCAAAATAAATTAAAACTTAATCAAATATTTCAAAATAATTTTTTTCCCGGTTCATATATCCGGGCCTCAGTGAAAATTCCGGGTACACTGGGTCCATTCAGTTCAGTTCTCTTACCTTCCGTCCATATCAGTTCAGTCTGGTATGTCTCGACTACTCGACTAGCAAAAACGACTGAAAACGGACGTCAAAACGTGATAAGAATACATATGATAATACGGTTTCCCAATACATACAGTTTGTTGTTGCTTGATAAAAGTTGATATAATTTATTTTGATGTGTGCGAGTTCGTTTTTAGGTATGATGTGTGTTACTTCTATTGTGTACAAATGTGTATAATAACAAAATTAAAGTTTATTTAAAAAATTCAATTGAATTTAAAAAAGTGGATTATAAAAACGGTAATAATAATAGTGATAATAATTTTAACGGAACGGAAAGGACTGATGCAATGTGTGACCAACACATTTTTTTTTCGCTGTGATCCGTCACAAATAGAATGCGATGAACTGAATTGAACTGAACGGACCCAGTGTGCTCGCTCCTTTATGGATATCTATTGGATATATCAAATAACTAGGTATATAATGTTAAATGTTAATATACAGGTAATGATCATCTATTGATATTAACCATGCAGAAAAAAAAATGTTTCATAGTCAAATTACGTAATATAATTTGTACAGCACAATAATTATCCATTGGATATGTGCGAAATAACCATACAATGCCATATTTATATCGTGTTGCCTTTGATCGAAATGGGGTTTTCTAGAGAGTTAGAAATTACTGAATTATCTACAAACGTTTAAGAAAAATATTTAAAATTTTAACCCTTCCGCGGGCATAGTACAATTTTCTGTTTTCAACAGAAACTCAGATTCTTACACTAACAGATTGTAAAATATATTAATGAATGTTTGCAAGTGGTACGACACAAGCAATTACGCACCGGAAAGGTAAATAATTGAAAATCATTATCAGAAAAAAATAATAATCATAATGTTCACGACTTCAGGGTCATAACTATTTCGGCTATCGGTGCCCGTTATCGACAGAGCTTATATATACCGACATCTTATAATAGTTTTGATTTGGTTAGCGTAGCGCACTCGATCTCGTGTGTAGTTCTCTAGGTACGTATAGGTAGGCAGTTCGATTCCCGGTCCCCGTGCAAAAATTTTAAGGAGCGCTGGCTGTCTTAGTGCGCTGTGACGCGGCGGTCAGTCGGTGATGTTTACCGGGCCGCGGGCGTGTGTCATAGTTGCCATTTGGTTTTTTTTTTATTCTTTTTAACTTGATTATTATATTGTTTCTATAACGTAGTATCTATGTACTGTGTCTTGTCTCATTTGTGTACAGTTTTATTTTTATCCATTGAATATTGTTTATAAATATTGCTTGTGGACGAGGGCGTCCACAGGGGGGTGCCGGGGGCCATGCCCCCCGCTATTTTAAATTAATATTAACTTTTTTATCACTTCTAAAAAAATTAAAATAGAATGTGCTGTATTATTAGAGAATATAATATGTATTATCATTGAACATAATATTATTATATAAGCATGAAGACTGATATAAAACTAATATAAAGATTGATATCCAAACAAACATTAAGAAATAATCACCCCTTCATCAAGTCCTGCAGATTATTATAGAAAATTAATATATATACCATATTTAGATTCATTAATTTTATCCTTAAGTGATAGATTCACAGAGGACAATGACAAATTTGAAATTTATTCAATTCATCCAAAATATTTAAAACAAATGAGAAAAGAAATTTAAGACAATATGGATTTTTTAAAGTTACTAAAAGAATAACCACATTCTTACCTGCAATAAAAAATTGTATATTAATAGCAATCACACATCCATCTACTATACATGTAGTGTTGAAAGATCATTCAGGTTTGAACCTCATATTCTAAAATTGTATGAATGCTCATCACCTTAGTTATTTTCTTTTTACTTTTTATTAGCTCACTAAAAAAACTAAAAACACGGCTTCGAAATACAATTACCCAGGACCGCTTAAATGGATTAGCATTAATGTCCATTCATAATGATATATTTAAAAACAAGAAATCAATGGTCATAGAGGAAACAATATAATTATTCTGTATGGAGCCTAGACGGGTTAAATTTTTATTTAATAATGGTTAAATTTTTTAATTTGCTGATTTTTCTATGTTACCTATTTAATAAAACATAACTAACAGCTTTATTTAAAATTATTTAATATCTATATTACTTCAATGGCATATACAAATATACAGATATTTGATATAAACCATTTTATTTTATTTCAGTATGTATTGAACATTCAATGAAAGTATGGTAATTTAGATAAAATTATGCGGTTTTTTTTACATCAATTATAGGTAAGTATTATATTCTTTAAAGGTAGTTTTTGACTTTGGCCCCCCCCCCCACCGGTTTATATTTCTGCGGGCGCCCTTGCTTGTGGATATCCATAAACAACTAAAAAGCGGACATTTGGATAATATCTCTAATAGACATCCAATGGACATAGAAAAATATCCATTGGATCTTCGAGATATCCATAGAGTATATCCATTTGTATATCCATTAGATATATTTGTAGGTACTGTGTGGGATAAAAGCCAATGTATTTTTTTTTTTTTTTTTTGAAATCATCACTAGGTGATAACTAAAAGTATTTAGGAAATAATTCACGAAAATTCAGTGTTGTCATTTTACGAGGATTAGTGCAAAAATTCACGGGTTCAAAATTAAAACAAAGTTAAATTATTTGTAATGAATAATTTTGTTTTTAAATTAGATGTTAAACTCAATTAAATTAGATTTATAGATTGAGGTCATTCGGGCAGAATATAGTCTAT
The DNA here is from genome assembly GCA_025469235.1 of Pemphigus obesinymphae. Lineage (NCBI taxonomy): Eukaryota > Metazoa > Arthropoda > Insecta > Hemiptera > Aphididae > Pemphigus > Pemphigus obesinymphae. The sequence continues at coordinate 42,848 of JAIPRL010002074.1, read as the reverse complement.
CTACTATAATAATATAATATATATAGTCTACTACAATAGTGTCTATATATGCAAACTCAAAGAGTCCCAGGACGGAGTAAACTTCATAAACTACACTTTTTTTTCTTTTTTTTTTTTTTTTTTGTAAAAAAAAAAAGGTAGTTTTTTAGGTACACATTTCTCCAAAAATAATAAAATGACAAATAAAGTTATCACGGTTACTTATTTATTTATTTTTAATAATAATATACTTACGAAACTTCGCTGGAGATAGTTTTTAGATTAAATTTTAAATCATTATAATACACTATTACCGTCGAGGACTGAAAGGATTATTCCACCATCTGCAGTATCAAGACGACTTTTTTCATACTTGAGTTTGACTTTCAAATCCGAACCAAATTCTCGAAGTTTGGTTCAATTTTTAAGCTTCGAATTATTTTCTTAAATACCTGCAGGGTGCTTTTTAAATCAACTACTTTTTAGAAAAAAAAAAAAACGAAAACTCTAGTTTTTGTTTATCACGTGTATGTAAAAAAAAAAAATATATATATATATAAAACCATATTTTAAAATTTTAAAATATTATAATTTAATTTATTATTGATTTCATTATATAAATAATATTATACAGTGGCGTCAGAGATGGGGAGGGAGCCGAAGTGGTTTTTCAGTCTTTTCAGTATATTGTTATGCTAAGGGGACTGCGAAAGTATGATTTTGCATTCGTGCGAAAATAAATGATTATTAATAATAATATGTAACTATAATGAAGTTGTAAAATCGTACTTAAATATTACAATGTAATTATTTTCTAGCGCGAAAAGATGCTTCTCGTACATTTTCATTTACAATGAAAATTATGTCGATGCAAAACGAATTGTTTAACACCGTTGTAATTACTTACCGTTTAAAATACCTACCAAGTTCAGAACAATTATGCATTGTTATAAATGTATAATTTGTCGTCAAATTGTGCATAATAATATCATATTCAATATGTATACACAATTTCCGTCTGTATAAAATCGTGTTGAACAGTGTTCATTTCATTCATTTTCCATGGATTCAAAATTAATCAAATTCACAAGGTAGTCACTCAAAATGAGTTGCGCCCAATAAAATTTAGTGACCTAGTAAAAGTAAAAAATAATAATCATACTTTTTATAATGAAAAAAACGTTGAAAAAATACTGGTAAAAGAACGAAAAAAAAAAAAATTGAAGCCAACGGCACGTAGTGTTCCCAAGCGGTCACCCATCCAAGTACTAACTACGCCCGACGTTGCTTAACTTCAGTGATCGGACGAGAACTGGTGTATTCAACGTGGTATGGTCGTTGGCGAAAGCTTGTGGGTATTTTATATCACATAAGACACTAGAAATTAAATTTTTTTGAACACAAAAAGTACCTATTTTGATTATATATGAAAATATAATATATATAAAGAACAAATCTAGTTTAGCGTCCAAGCGATATTTTCCAAAATCATTGGTTTTTACTATTTTTCAGGAAAAACTTCAAAAATGAACCGAAACTTGTATCTAATATAAAATATAATAGTTTAGGTCCCTATCGCTACTGAACATTTAATGAATAATTTTGGAGTAATGAAATATTAGGATTACATTTGAAATTACTGTCACCATATTGTCTATTAGATTCACAAGACACGAAATACATATAAGTAATACCTACCTATATCATAGACAATACATTTAAATATCATCATTGGGTTTTAATTTTACTAGGTACTTAAATTAAAAGTTAATTAAAATTTAATTTAGGAAAAATGTATTTGAGAAAAATAAAAAATACTTTGTTCATTTTATTATTTGTCATTAATTAAAAATGGCCCTTTTCAACTGCAATTTTGAAATAGATACCTATAATATACATAGGTACCTATACCTACTTTAAAATTGCATATTTATCACGTACCTACCTAGTTTATAAGCCATATTTATGGACATAATATCACCTTGATTCATAATCGATTTCCATGGGGGGGGGGGGATGTCTCCAAAATACCGACGGTAATACATCTTTAAAAGAGTAAATAAGCAGAAAAAAAAATAGATCATCGACATTTTTCGTTCTAATTTTGCCGACTCAACAAATGCACCAATTAAGTCTACCGATTTAGAAACGAAAATTCTGCCGACTGCCGTATGTCCTAGGTATACCTATAATGATTTTTTTATCGTAAAAATTAATGCCTAAAAATAAATTTGGAAAAACAGTTTTTTAACAAGTAATTTTTATTAAGAAAATGCCGGCCGATAATTACGAAAACCGACCGGAGGGAGACGACGACACCTCATACAACCATTGACTTCGGCCCTGTCGATTTCATTTCACAATTTATTATTGTCACGTGTTTTTCTAATGTCTGTAATCGCAAGTTCAGTTGATCTGTTTCTAATTAATTCAATAGGTATTTTAGTACACACAGCTGCAAGTTCTTGTTATCAATTATTAATTATCAAAAGTCTTATAAGTTTAAGTGAAGCCAAATCAAAACATTTACACACCCACCACTGTGGATTTTAACATATTATTTTCCAGACGACCTTTTTCTTCTTTTTTTTTTTCTTATTTTACTTATTTTCTACAAACTATTTTAGGTAGAAGAGTACCTAGGCATTTTGGAGCTCTAAGCTGCATTTCTTCTAATTCAATCATTTTAAGTTTGATACTTTAAGCCAGGAGTTTCAAAAATTTTTTTATTCGAGGGCCATATAAAAAATTAAACGCGCTTGGCGGGCCAAAAATATATGAACACTAATTATTTTTAATTTTTACAGAAGTATAATTTTTTATTTTATATAGGTACTTTTTACTATTTTATTCATTGAAAAATATTTTTATTTTTAACATTAATCAATAAAAATAATAATACCTATATAATATTTAATAATGAAAAATTAATCTTACATCAATATCTAAAACTGTATCGTTAATACTCTTATATAGGTACATTAGTTAACTAAAATAATTATAGTTTGGTGAAAATCATGGGTCCCCAAAATACATTTTACACACAATTTATTTTAGAAAATAGGTACTAATATTTTATTATCACAATTTTAAATAAAATAATAAATAGTAAAAATATTATAATTATTAATTAAGTAAGTAACTTAGCAAGAACTGAGCTACCTACCTATTTGATGAAAATTTTTTAATAACACATTCAGTATCAATATGCGTACATTCAATTCACATGATTTAAGCACAAGTGCATCTAATCGATCCTCAGACATTGTGCTCCGTAATCGATTTTTATTATAAATTCACCAAATATGTAAGTATTGTTTTTAAAATATTATATGGTAAATGGATTAGGAAATAATAATAGGTTGTCTGTCTCTAATAACTAATAACTTATTAATTATTTAGTATAGGTATTATGCAATATAAAAACAAAAACACATATACCAATAAGACCACCCACCCTCTTTATTATACGAAATTCATGTATAGGCCACCGGTGGTGATAAATTTATTTTTGTCAACAATGTTCTAAATTTGATCGACACAATAGACCAAATGCGTTTTCGACAACTCTACGAGATCGCGACTGAGTCTGTAGTTCTATTTAAATGTGGTCCAAACGGAAATTCGGCATCTGCAATCATTATGTAAGAAATGTTGATTTGACTATATACCTACCTTGAAGTGGTCTTGGAACGGGAATTTTAAGACTTTGTGATTCTAAAGCGTACTTTGTCCATATATATTACACCTGCAAAGACTTTGGTAAAAATTTAATATAATAATTTTTTAAACATAAATAAATAATAATTAATAAATAATAATTTTTTTAATTATTTCGAATAGGTTCTTTATGAGAATATTCCCTAAGGATTTGAAATACAGCTACTATTCAGAAAATGTATTCTAGAATACAATATTTTTACTAGATTCCAATAAAAAAAAAAATAATAATAATAATAGGTATCTAATTATAATATTATTACATTTAATCGTTTTTTTTTTTTCGTGTAAATGAATATAATAATACAATAATTGTTAATACTGCACAGCTGAATACCCATAATGAATATTGTGCGAACCATTGAAATAATAAGTGAGTAAGTACCAGAGTGAGTACCTATAAGTAATTTTTTTATATTTTTTTGTAAAACTTACATATACATTATACATACTTATACATACATAGGCGTAGCCAGGATTTAAGCAAGGGGAGGCAATAAATACCATAATTAAAATAACATTTTTGTTTTTTATTATATTTAAAGAAGTAATATTAGAATTAATAAAATATTTACTAATTACTAGAATGCTTAATGCTTAGGTAACATAATAATTAATAACTAATAAATTATAGTAAATAAATAATATGTAATAAATATAATGTTAATATTAAAATAAAAAACTGAAAAATAAACTCATTAACTAAGCAAAATATATTTTATTTATTGTGTCCAATCTAACATTTGCATCCTTCTGGGAGATCTTTTAGAAAATATCTCTCTCTATATTGTTATAGTTTAACTCATTTTTATTTATATGTTAGCTAACGCCAAGCTTAACTCTTATGCTACTTTAGATTTATACTTATATAGATATTAATTTGATAATTTATATACATTTAATAGTTCAATAAATTAGAACTTGAATATTAGAATTTGATTTAAATATTAGAACGGCTTTCTATGACTATGTATACATAGATAATACAATATCTTTTGCTTATCACATATATCGTGGTTATCCTAATGAAACTTGATTACTGAATTTAACAAACACAAGTTTTGGTTATTGACAAGATAATAAAAAACATAATTAGGTTTATCGTGAAAACGTGCGTTAAGTACGTTAATAATAAATAAGCCATAGACCTTATACTTTAATTATAAATCTACTATTGTTAAAATTAGATCATATAAAATTGCTATAAAAAAAAAGGCCCATGGGAGGGGCCATGGCCTCTCTGCCCCCCCTGGCTACGCCACTGTCGCTCGTTATCATATTTATTTGGTATAGAAAAATGAAAGATACCTATAGGTATATACTATAAAATTATTATTATACACGGATAACTATAAAAGGCTAGAGGCTACGGCATTTTTAAAATAGTCCTCCATACATTTTTCCTTGTCTATATTTTATTTTTCAGTAATTTAATCAATAATAGTAAAATGTCAAATTTAAAAAATAATAAAATCTATACCATTATAAAAACATAATGATGAAAAGGCGGAAGGGAGGGATAAAGAACTAAGAGGGTTTCCATGGTTTTTGTATCTATAATTTTGAATTTAGCTGTACCTATCGGCATAATTTTGGCCATAACGGGCTCGATATTATTACACGAATGTACTATATAAGTATTTAGTAAGTATATATAAGTACTATAATAATATGGTACCTAAAAACAGACTTTCTGAATAATTTTATTAACAATAGATAGATTATATGATTATTGTACCTATAAATAACCACTCGAAAAACGGTCTGCATCGATATTTGCAGCATTATTCGACAGATTGAAAAAAATATAACGAATTTTCAGTTTTTCCATCGGTATACGCTGCAGCTAGGTATACCTACCTGCTTTAATGTATGTATTTGAAATCGTTATAATAATGATATACGCTTTGATGTGCTTTGCCGAGTCGAAAAACATGTATAATAATAACATATAATTGTATTTTTCGTATATTGTACATACATAAAATAATTTCTATACAGCTTAAAACGTTAATCCGATAAAATATACGTATATACATCTACAGTAATATGAACACGAATGGATAACCTTCGTGTACCAAATGCCAATATGATATTGTGAAAATAACCATTATCCCCCGACCCGTAGAAATCCCTATAGCGATCTGCAGTGTGTTTTATTGTTAGATTTATTTGTATGCTATCGCGGGAGAGCGTTTGACCGTCTCCTCCATAATATATAATTTTCATTGTTAGAGATCAGCCAAACGTTTAAAAAGGAAAGGATATTACCTATACAATATAAAGGATATACCTATATGTATGTATACAGGAAAAACGATAAGCCGCATATGTGTAATCGTATCTCGTTTATTGCATCAAAAGAAAGTATAGTGCGCGGCCGACGAGGCGACGTCAGAAACAGCAGCAGTGCGCAGGGTTACCTAACTTATATATATATATATATATATATATGGTAGGCTATATTATGAGCAAGGTGTTTTGTGTAAAAAAATTGTTTTAGTCTCCTTTGTTTCGCGGGATATATCAAAGAAACGGAGAAAGGGGTTTTGCGAATTCTACGAGGAAGCCGATTAACTTGGTTTTGTTTGGCGTGTTTTTATTTTGCGAGTCACGAGTGATGCCGAAACAAATAGTAATAAAAAAAATAAAAATAAAAATGTTAAAAAAATAAAACAAAACAAAAGAACTTATATTACCGACGCTATTAAAAAGGCATAATAGAAATAATAGTTAATCAAGAGAAGAATGAAAAGAAAAAAATTAGTCTGCGTAAAATCAAAGACACGCGTTTAACGCAAAAATAATGGTGAGCATTTATAGAGTTTAATAATTAAATATTCATAAACGAACACTCTCACAAATTAATATATTTATGCTCATACATTATTACATATATTTTAGGTACAACTTATCTTGACGCCATACGAATTAAATATTTTCACTCGAAAAACATTATGATGCGCAATTTTGTGAATAAGTAATTAATAATATTTTGATTAAAAATAAAAAACAAAAATCTATTTGGCATAAATAGGTCAATATTAAGTTATAAATTCTGAATTCGTGTTTCAAAAAAAATACAAATTATTTACTAACTCATTTCATGGTTTTGAGAATATATTTCAATTCGAGATACTATAGGATAGTTATATAAATGTAATTTATTTGAGTGGTTTTAAATCACCCTTTAAATTTTGAGCGGAGCAAAAAATCTATTGATTTTACAATGAAGTTTATTTACTTTTTTATTTCTCTGGAATCAACTATTCGGATAGACGAAGTCGAGTTTTGGGGTAAAGAGCTAATTTGATAGTAAATTCTAGATATTTGGTTCTTCTCAGGGGTCATTTTTCGATTTCCCCAGTAGTTTTTTAAGCGTATAAAGAAAATCAGTGGCGGCGTGAACATGTATTTTTCACGAGGCTGTTAATTTTTTTATTACTTACCCACTTTTCCTCAAAAAATCGAAGAAATCGCTAAAAACGGGGCAAATATTCTTTATTCTATGCTCAGTATGTATATGACCGTGTCACACAATATGATTATCATATTTAATAAATTTTTCAAAGAAATTAAAAATATACATACATTTAAAAATTAAAATAAAGGTATAAGAGTACGATATTTTTGTCAAAAGTATTTAATTTAAAACGTTTAATGAAATATACCTACTTATTATTTTTTAATCGAATTACATTTTAAATTATACCTATCATAGGCCACTAATTTTATTATAAATATGATGCGCATGCGTGTTTCATTTTTATGTATTGATGTATAATATAAATAATCAATAATAAAATATTTTTCAAAAAGTGACAAGTTGGTTTTATTTAATATTTTATTTTAAGTCATATTCGATAATATAATACATTTTATAAATAAAACATTTTTAGTCAGAAAGTTAAATATACTTTTCGTCTATTTTGTTGGTTTTAGAATTTATGTCACAAATGGTTTCTCTACTATATACCGGATGTTATTACTACAATAGTTTTTTCCCTTTCAAGATACCTTAAAACTAACAAGGTCTTCAAACAACCACTGAAAAACTTGCAGAACGGCCTCAAGATTCATATTCGTCTAAAAATGACTCGTACAACTTTTACTGTCGGAAATTATCGTAGGAGCGATGAATAGCTACAAGATATATTTGACAAAATAATCATAATATATAATTAGCTATTATTCTATACTTTTTACCTCAATGATTTTTAAACTTTAAAATTTTTTTCGTAACAGTAATGTATAATAATAGTTAACTTCATTTACTAAAACATTATAATATATCATCTTATATCTGTCCCTATATTATTTATACCTACGAATATATCTTATATAAACTTTAAATGCAGTTGGTTCAATATTCGATTTTCATATACAATAAAATTTTTTCAATAAAATATTATGCATTAGAATATATGTATATATATTATATATATATATATAGGTATAGATTATACTATATTAGTTGAAAAATAGTAAATATTATTAACATTTGAAACTTTTTGGGGTCGTAATAATAGTTTGGATATATAGATTCATAGTGCTTATCGTACAGGGAACGATATATTAATATATGTAATATATATATTAGTCACGTGCGCATCTGAAAGGAAAAATAGATCTGCTGCTGGGTGTAACCGTTTAATTTATTTGCAAGTTTCAGAGGCGTGCTCACGGTGGGAATGAGGGTGTCATATCTCCCCCATGGCTATTTTAGATTCTGAGCGGAGCGAGAAAACTAGTGGTTTTACAATGGTGTTTATTTTATTTTATTTTTTCTGTGTACAACTTTTTGATCAGAAGGCATAACCAATCTGTATATGTGATACCATTTTTCAGTAGAAAATTTCATCTAGTTTGTGCTTTAAACGGGCAATTTTTCCATATTTGATCATTTTCGATAAACGCGGTAGGAAAAACTACCGACAAATGGTGTAAAAACTGCCCGAAATACGATTTCGTTAAATCGAGATTTATGTATATTACTACCGAAGTTTTACTCAGAATCGTTTTATTGATGTTGCAATACATTCACTAAGAGTATCCTATCCAATAAGCGAAGTACTTCCACTTCTACTGATACCCGACGACCTTTTTTTTTTCTGGATTTCAACATAAATAAAATAATCTTATTTTGTTTTAAGTTTTTTTATAACGTAATATAATAATATTTTATATAAGAAGATTCTTTAATAATTATAGATTAATTTTACTACATTTCTAAGTATAATAAATTATTATAATTGTATATCTAGGCATCATTTCAGTTTTAGCTATGATGGACGGGGGATTTACTTTGAATACCGATGTTGAAAAATTATTTTATTCAGGTCAAGACTACTTATTTCACTAATGTTACTTTGGCTGGTACACAGTATTGATTTTTTTGTAAATTAAAGATAATATTGACTCATTCTTTTTTTTATCCATCGTATATTCGTATTTACACTTTAATTACTATGTAACAAATAAATAACTTTTTTATACTACCTATAGAAAATAGATACATAAATTGTATGGTTTATAATATTTCAATTTCTCAATCATAGCATGTACATGATTTAAAAACATACATTTAAGCCATGATTATGTACAGGAAAATAATATAGAAAATTTCAGCATTTAAAACATTGGTTTAAATCTATGGTTTAATAAATACCATTGAAAACGTTTTTCAGATACCCAAACGTGTGTTACAGTCATGGAGGGAGGTATATACACTATATAGTTTATATACCAACCTCCATGAGCATAGTGAAGTTGGTGTGTGGTGTGTCCAGCACTTTAATGTACATCTTGCACAGAATAAATAGTTCCCGCGGTTAGGCAATATAATTTAATATCACTTTTATTTTATGTTCAATGATATTAAAACTGATAATATTTTTAAAAGACAAACTTGAAGTCATAAATTACTGAATAAATTATTATTTGTCAGTATTTTACATATTTCCGTAGGTATTATACCTATACATCAATATATTTTAGAATTTAAGAGGATATCCAGTGAGTCGAATATTTCATTACTGGGTGTCCATCTACGCTAACTGGGTGTCCAATTGGACACAGAAAATGCCCTGTTGTATATGAATGAACGCAGAAAAAAATACGGCAAATGAATAATTATTAGGTTGTATTGAATTCATAGTCAAATTTACACAAATTACCTTTTTTTTCTGATAGTGATTTATACATTTTTGGGAAAATATTCCCCCTATTTTAAAATTCTGAGCACGCCACTAAGCCAAGTTTACAACCACGAAGATATACATATATGTATATCAATATATCTATAATATATCATACTCACAAACACAATATATATATATTATTACATATATATCGTATTTTTTCGGTTCTTTTACACACATACACATCTATCTATATTCTCATACAGACACACACATACATATATAAACGTAGTTTATATTTTTAAACATTATACATTGTAGAATCAAAAAGTTCCCGGAATTTATTTTGAGAAAAACATTTGAATCTCTTATCAATTTGGGGATTATTGCATTTAAAATCATGCATAATTTACTAAATGTTTGTTATTTCCACAATCATATCATTTCCGTAATGAATGTTTTCGTGATCTCATGAAAACAAGTCAGCCCTCTTCATCGAAATGTCGCGGTTCGAACAGCGGGTTAACATTAAATTTAATTTCAAACTTGGAAAAACAGAAAAGCTGGTCTGTTTGAAAAAAGTTCATAAAGTTAAAGCATTAGAAAAAGCATGTGTCTACAATTCGTAGGCTAATTAATATGAAAAGGTTTTTTTTTTAATTGTTCAGGAGAGCAATTCTAAGGTTTGAAATGAAATATTTTACTTCTCAATTAAAATTTTATTATGAAAATGGCATCAACTGTTAGAAAAACTTCTGTACTATACTCCGTTGTAAAGAAGATTCATATATATATTTGTGTTAATACACAATATTTAACACAATAAAAATGTAAAATAGTAAATAGAACTTTTTCATATTAAAATATAATTTCTTTATCGTTAGTTGAAACCATTTCATAATATTTGTATTGTGATATAGAACTTTTTCATACTAACGTATTTTTTTATAGTTTGGTTCTATTAATAGTTAATTTTCATATTGACAAATATGTGTATATATTTTAAATTTGAGCGATTTAGAACCTTTTATTTTTCTGAAAATTTGCAATAATGATCGTAGAAAGTTGATTTTTAGATTAAAAGATGCGCTTTTACATTCTAAAGCCATTTCTTTAAAAAAGTGAATTTTGAAAAGAACCTTTTCATAATAAGTCCACGAATTGGTTTAAGCGATTCAAACATAAAATTTAATGTCGACCCGCGGTTCAAACTGTAACGTCTACGACGAGAGGGCTGACTTGTTTTCGTCCGATCATAATAACATATACAGTACAGAATTGTTATGGTGTTATAATATTGTAGAAATTACGTAAACATTTAGTAAATTATATCTGATTTTAAATTTAATAATACAGAAATCGATAAGAGAACCAAATTTTTTTCCAAAAATTATATTTCGGGAACTTTTTGATCCTACTACGTATATATATATATAATAGGTGCAGAGAGTCGTATAATAGTGCCCGCTGACACCATTGTCTGTAGGTGTCCTAAGTCAAGTTGCCATAGAGACAGGCACGGAAACTGGCGTGATAATATATAGCAACGCCTTTCCGCATCCGTTGCTATGGATACGCCCTTTTTTATACGAATATTTTCCATTCTTTTTTTAACGGTCATCGCTGCGCTGTACACGCTCGTTATTTTTCACCATCATTCCCTGAAAGCCAACAGCGACGTTTCCGGCTACAGCATCTTGTATACGTATAAATACACTTATTATAGGTATATAATATATTGGAGGAACCCGGTATATATAGGTACTAGTCAATAAGCACGTTTTTTCTTCCATAAATATTATAATGTTAACCGTTATGCGTAACGTTTTCTGGAAAAATAACTTTGGGAAAAAGTGATCGTTTACTGTATAATAATAGAAACGCCATTGCGGACTACATAAAAAATCACTTGGAAACAAATTTATAATCATTAATTAACACAGAAACAATAGTTAAGAAAATACCACTTTGCGAGGGTACTATATATTTGGTTTCTATAAGTATTTTGTTTGTTAAGAGAACGCTATACTAACTATTTTTAAGGGATTCAGTATAGGCAAATTTTAAGAAGTTTTTGAATAATGAAAATGTAACAAATAAAAAATTAAAAAACACATTTAAAAGTAATCTAAAAATAGTCTCATATCTGAATCAATTTTTATTATTGTATAATCACGATGTTTGTTCAAAAACTACTTGTGGCTTTCTGATTTCAGTTTGATCAAAAATATAGAGAAAAAAATTCATTCTTAATACTATCTAATAATAGCACCAGATCTATTATTAAATATTAGGATAATATCTACTTCAAATTAAAATTTACTTTACTGTTTAGCGTGTGGTTTATATAAGTAATAGTTGAGAATTTATCTACCGCACATGTACGTTTAGTAACTTGGCGAAATTAATTTTGATATTCGTTTTAAAAATAATGACAATTTTAAAATGTTGTGCTCAGTTCATGGATATTTTATTTCTTATGAAAATAATATTAAAATTGGTTTAGGAAAAATACATTTTTTACATTTCCCAAAAACGGGAAGTCACCTAAACAATTTCGGAAACGAATCGATATTATACTAATTATATCTAGAGGTATTATAAATTATAATGTTGGAAAGTTAATAGGACATATGTTAATTTCCCCCAAAAAAACTGTTTTGCGAGAAATAAGATTGTGAAATAATTTTGTGTAAAATTTTGGGTTTTTAATTATAATTGCAGCTTGAGAAACCTTATTTTTTTTAAAACGGTTTTGTTCACAAATATTAAATTAAAATTAAATATTGTTGATTACTCAACAATAAAAAGTGGTACCAACACGAAAATATTTTTAATTACTTTTAAAATGTATTTAAATATTTTTAAATTATAAGATTTTCATTTTTTTTTTTTTTGACTATACAGAACCTCATACGAGGACATTATACATCCTTTATTTAAGGGGTTTTATATAAATAATTTATATGAAATTTCAAGAAAAATGCAAATCCAACAATTTAAAAATAATTAAAAATATTTTTATTGTTGTGTAATCATGATATTTGTTAACTAAACCGCTTAACGAAAAATAATAGTGTTGTAGTCGTAGTTAGGCAAACCGATTTGTAAGCAATATTGCTTACAAAAGTTGAAAAAAATATCTGTGTTATCCTTATTTCAATATCACAAATAGAACTAATGTTATATTATTTATAAAACTCGGAAAAAAAATAGTTTCAATTTTTTTTTTTTATAAAGATAAATGTATATTTATGTATATAAAAAATATATATTTAAGTATAGTATACCTATATATTTTTTTTCTAAGAATAATGGTTGAACATAGATAACTTTGTATTCTAAATTGTATAAAAATTGCATTTCTCTAATTTCGCAACATAATATTATGATTTTTGATTTGGACTATATAGAAAAAGTGCGGCGTCTAAAAAACATAGATACCCCAATATAAAAACCAAATTTGTTGGACCCAGAGGTTAAACAATTTTTTTGTGGTGAAAAATTGTTACATAATAATCAAAATAATACCAAATTATTTTCAGATCAAAATGTTCATTTTTTCTTAAGGGTTGGGGCGCCAGGGTAACGTTACCCTGTCACCCCCAGTTAAAAAAAACTATATTTTTCGGGTCCAGAGTTGGTCACGAAATTTTTTTTTGTGGTTATAAGTTGTTACATCATAATTAACATAATATTATAATATTTTTCACCCAAAATTTCAATGTGGAGGTGCCAGGGTAAGGCATCTAGCAGTAAAGAGCAAATTACGGTCCGTGACTGAAGACTGAAACTTATTTCAATATATTATATATTATGACCCTTAGTTAATCAAAATTCTTTTTAAATAAAATAAATTTACATAATTAATGTTACTTTTTCGTAATATAATTACATTCATATATATATATATATATATATTTCGGTAAAAAGATATAATATTATATTAGCAAAAAAAATAATTTTGGTACAGAAACATTTTTAAATTCTTTATATTAAACCCACTATAAATACACCAGGACGATGGGTGAATGGCGTCCCATTTTCATAAAACTAGGTGAATTACATCTCAGTTTAAATATGCTCATTAGCATTACCATCAATTATTATTATTTTATTTTTTTATATATTGACAGCTTCATTTTTTTTAGCAAAAAATTAAACACGTTCCTTGTTACGCACAATAATTTATAATGACTATTGACTACTGCAGATAGACAAACTAAATGTACAGAAATTACATCTCAAACCTCCATTATATAATCAGTAAATTGTTGAAAAATATACTGCAATTATGTTAGGACAAATGTTTGTGTAATACTTGGGTACACCGATAAGCAGAGATAAGAATGAAATTGCTATTCCACTGCTGCTGTGTCGCGTAAGACGCGTTTATGTTTATAGTACGTCGTTTTTTGTGATTAGTATTTCATACTGTCATATACGTATACCTGAATAGTATTGAATACCATAATTTTTATTTTATTTTATTTTTATAATTTTATCTCGCTCAATCAAATAACACAAAAAGCAAAAATACAAAATAAGATGAAAATATCGGGACACAATTTACCGAACTTGTAATATATATGTAAACTCATTAACTTTACAATTAATTAAAGCTCATTAAAAACCATTAAAAAATAAAACAATAAAATCTAAAATTAGCAAAATAAGCAAATACTTTAACATCGATATACTATATACTTCTACACTTTAATTATTTTTTATTTTATTTTATTTTATAATAATAAACGGGTTTGAAACCCTTTTGAAAATGTATACGAATTACATAATTACAATAACATTCATAACAGAGTATAAAGTTAATATAATATATATTAGGTATGTACAGAAATGGTGTAATGTTTACCGTATAGTTACAAGTGCATAATTTAAAATTTTTAGTGTATATTTTGCCAGATTTTAGTGCATTATTGCATGCTTATTATTTACGCGTTTTTTAGTGCATGAACTTACGAGCCCTGAATATATGTATCTATATTTACATGTAAATACTATAGTTTTATTATATACTATTACTTTCAGGTTTTCGGGCAATAACCATATAATTTAAATGCAAATCAAAAAACATCTTCAAACAATTTTCCAAAAATATAATATACATTTTCGATTTGTATACACAGGGGTTGTATATTGTATAGGTAAATATACGATTTTTCAATGTGTATATATTTTATAATATATAAGTACTATTTTGATATGTTTACCAAGAAAAAAATTTAAGGAACAGAAATATACAATATATACACAAACACATAAATTAAACGCAAATTGTATAAGTATACGTACCCATGGGTTTATTTTCTGGCGTTTTTGGTTTTTTTTGCTGCAATTTTTTTTCCTTTGATTGTTTCTTCTGCTGCTCGTTTTGTAGCCATTCTTTTAATTTATCCTGGAATTCTTGCTCCGATAGTTTTTCTAAACGTTCTGAAAAATCATATAAAGGTATATAATATTACTGTAAGAGCAAAATCTAAGTGTAGATTTATTTAAACAAATTTGAAAAAAAACATTTGTATTTGTTTTGAATTAAGTTTTTTAAAAGTACTAATTAGTATTCTGCAAATATTTGAATACTTCTTTTATGAAAATAAAATTATTAGTAGTAATAGTAAAACTATAAAAGTATTTAAGTACATTTTTTTCACATTAATAATCAATAATGTTACAGTAAATATTTGGTGAAAATTTCAAGTCTGATGTAATATTTTAACTTATAAAAACTATCGATAGTTTTTCTTTACGTTTTAGTAAATTGTAGAAAAATTGAGCCACCAAAATTTTTCAACCAACTATAATACATTTGATACTAAAAAAGGTTTTTACCTCAAAACTTCTACTCGAAAAGTTGTTTCTAGGAAAGATTAACATTATTGGAAAACCTAGAATCTAAAACTAAAAAACACAAATTCTTGAAATGAATTTTGTGTGGATGTTCTGACTCGGATATTTTGTATTTAGTTCTTTGGTTGAGGTAAAAACATATACAGGTATAATATAATATAATATAAGCCGCAGGTCCAATAAACTGAATAATTGTATTGTATTACTGAAAATGTATAATTGTCACCGTCACAATATGGATCTCGTCGTGGTAAACAACTGGTTTATTTTATGTATTTATATTTTTTATACATGTACGTACAATCGTACTTATTATATATATATACTCGTATTATTATTATTACATCCATTGAACAGGCTTTGGCTTATTACTATTATACGTTTTAAATCTGTCCTCGGGGTTCACGTTCGATCACAAATAAAAGGGACACGATTATAGTACGCTGCAGCAGTATAATATAATATATAGTATATACACGCAATAAGAGCCAATTAAAACCATCGTATATTCTAGACTAGGACATTTTTTCTCATATTGACATTCCAAGTTTATAAGTGGTATTTTTTACGTTTTTTTTTTTTTTTTTTTTTATTATTAATATACGATGCGTTATTTTTCAGTATATATATTGCAATGAGAGAGGGAGTGCCCCAGAAATACATACAAACACGCACATAATATATAAGCCCCACTGTGCAATAATACACCACGACGACTATTTAGGCGGCCAATAGAACGAGAGACGAGAGTATTAATTAACCCTATGGGGAGCCTCGAGGGCGAGGGCGAATTTGACAGGGGTGAGCCCTCGTGTATATATCATCGCACAAAGGAACCACTTCATGCACAGACTGCAGTATAATATGTATTCGACATTATGTCAGAGGATGTATTAAAAAAAAAAGTAAATAAAATCGTCCAATTAATAAAAAAAGAAAAAAATATATAAATTGAAATATTACAATCAAAAAACAGAAAGTCTTTTTCGATCGTTAAATTGTACTAGTCTGTAAGTATATATATAATTTATATATAGAAATACAGGACTCAAAGCTACAGACATACACGAAAAATTCATTTTTAAATTTAAAGAAAAATATCGAGTAAAGAATGAATCAATGTGATAATATTTTTGATACAATATTTAATAATATTCTCTAAATATATCGGAAATTTTACATAGATTTAGAAGTTGTATTATATGTATTGGTAATTTATAGAAATTTTAAATTTATTCAATATAGTTTATAAAGAAATACTATAATGAATACTATACTATGTTTGAAATGATTTGTATTTAAAATCAACGAAAAAACAATATTGTTTAGGTATTATATTTCATTGGACAGTGTCATATTTATATACGTGATGAATGGGTACTAATATAGAGTACCTACTAGAAATACTAAACATATATACTACAGGATAATGAGAGTCGTAAAATATTACAAGAGTATTATTTAGTTAACTTTTAAGTTTTAATTAATAAATCTACTTTAAATTTTAAAATTGAATATTTCTTAGTTTGATAATGGGCGATAAAAGTACTATAATAAGAACTAATAATATGATATGATTTTTGATTACCTTTAACAAAACTCATTATGTAATTGTAAATATACCATAGTCTTCACTAAAAATATTTGTTTAAAAAAAAAATAGATTAAAAAAAATGTTCAAGACTTTGAAAAAACCATCATAGAACAAATAGTTAAAACTTTAAAAATTCGTAAAAAAAAACTTTAAATAAAAATATTTTATCGCCAAAAATTCCTTAAATCACATTCACAAAATAGATTTTTAAAATTTTTTTCAAATACTTTGACAACATAATTGTATAATGTACAATGAACAATATTGTATACACAAAAACTGGAATAGAATTCAAAATCAAATTTGAAAAGAGCATATATGTTACATCAGTAGATCGTCCGAATATAAAAAAGCGGCTCAATAATATGACTGTTCATCGTGATATTATATGTCTGGATGGGTATTTTCTCCGACAAAGTAAAACGGAAAACGAACAAACAGGATTGATCCTTTTGTATTTCTGCAAATCACAAGCACGCAGACAACAAGTAAACCTAATAATAAAGCTCGGGACCGTTAGGCTTTTATTATTACCCTTTGTTATTAAAGAAATTCCGACCTTTGCAGTTTGTAGAGCAGTATTTTATTATATACCTATACGTTTTTGTTGAATCTCCACAGCGTTCGGCCATTCATTGGCCAGGCAACATAATATGTTTCGTTTCTTTGACACTAATCGAGTTGAATTTTTAACGAGGAAAGAATAATAGCTGTACCGACGTTTTAGATTAATTAAGAAACAAAATAATGAACATAATGGATATAATAAATGCACAGAAAAAGACGTACATAATTCACGCAGATTTACAATGTAATTGTGTACCTATATAAGTTGAAATGAATTATAAAGCCAGGAACATCATTAGACCACTTTTATGGAAGAATATCCGATGAGTGTTGCCAAATAGGCTCGTTTTAGGTTATTTTTCGATTTTTAAGGAGGAAGGAAATTTCATTTTGATACTAATTATTTGATTAATTTTTAATCCAGATGATATCCTTTATTTTTAAGACCACTCCGTTAATGATTGATATATAACCTACTCAAAAATTATTTTTAGATTATTTACCAATAGTATGATAAAAAATGATCCATTTCGTTAACTAAACCACTTTTTGATTAATTAGAAAATGTGGGGAATATAGATTAGGCACTTAATATGACAAAGTAGTTTATTCTGTGAATTATGTTTCCTTATCTGCTAATTATAATTGAAACTAATTGTATGATATATTATTTTATCAACCATATAGTACTATAGTATCATTGTATTGTTATCACATGATATGATTATTATGAATACGATTTATACGTTTCAATTAGTTATAAAATTAACTTTTAGTATTTAAAAAAATGATTTTATAAAAGTAACCGTATCAAATTTGTATAAAATTTATACTATTACATAAAGACGATGTCGATACTATGGAAAACCAACCATAATTGAATATGGAATAGGATTTATAATGTTAAATGTTAAATAATGTTCAAACATAACATTGTTAGAAAATTAATAAAATAAATAAAATTAATGTTAATGAACATATTATTTATTAAACTAAATAGAACAATACAAAATTTAATTATATCTTAATTTTTTCATATTACATAGACTACTATGACATACAGACATACTGCATACATACACATTGTGTGAATAAAGACTATTGGTCGTTTAAAATTTTAAATAAAGATGCCATAGAGCAGTTTATACATATAAAAATAAAAATTGTATAACACACATTGTGTTGATAATATGAAATACCCCATTTAATATTACCAGCACATTTTCAAGAACAATAAAAATGTTATATTTTTATTTTTTTCTTATTTAACCAATATATTTAATTTTTATTATTAAAAAAATTAAATTAATCAATTGGAAACTAACTTTACTTTAAAATTCTATAAATCACCTATATTTTATTTGTATTATAATTGTTTTCACCAGATAGGTAATAAAAACAAAATATTTGGTGTATCTCCACACTATACATTAAAATATTAATTTTAGTTTTAAATAATTATTGTACATATACCTATATTATATACCGTTTATAATTATTATTATATAATTTTTGTTTGTACTTGTGTATATTATGTAACTTTGAATTGCTGTCAGTCGTTAAATTATCTAAATAAAAATTATTGGTTTTTGTTGTTTTTAGTCTTTCAACCAAAAATTACCCAGATATTTTATTACACACCCATCTATATAAAGTATAGCCTAAAAATGATCAATATTTTTTTTATTACGCCTATAAAATAGTGCTAAATAAATAGGCACCTGATGCAAGTTTCAAGTCTGTAAAATGAATATTTTTCAAAAAATAACAAAATTTATTCAAATCGATTTTGTTCAAAACTTGTTCGTTTTCGTACATTTTTAACGGGAAAATTCAAAAAATACCCCTAGAAGGTACCAACCAGGTGATAACTTCTATCAGAAAATCGATTCTATCCAAAAATTCTTTCTCTATTTTTTTTTTTACACAAAAAAAATGTATGCATACATACAGATATATAATAATAAATAAAACACTAGTTTTAAAACCAATATATTTCTTGCATAGCTAAGAATTAAATTTCAGGACGTCCCTGTTCTGTAGACAATAATGCATAAAAAACCTAAATTTACACCAAACATTTCGAGAATTGAAATAATGTTCCAAAATTATTTTTAGAAAATTTCTTTTATATAATCGTACATAATAATATCTTAGGTCTACAAGTACAAGATAAACGTATACTATTAGATATACTTGAATGTTGTCATGGCAATCCTGGACAAATTCAAATAGGTTAGACGATCAATTATAATATATTCGGCTATTTCGATTATACCTATTTAAATTATACATAAATTTACACAAGTTCCTAAACAATATTACTCTAACTTTATTTTCACAGGCTTCAACAATAATGCAGTATATTATTTACTTAAATGATTTCAAATGGGCCAAAGAAAATATTTGAAAAAATCATATTTATTTTTAAATTTGTTTTAGCATTTATATTTTATACACACTTTTAATTGAGCAATTAGAATATAGAAAAACAATTTGAATATTGTAATATGCACATTTTTTTTTTTTTTTTAGATATAAATGTATATAGGTATCTATAAAATTTAATTATTTAAGTATTTATGAGTACCTGGATTTCATTTGAATAAATTATTTTTATTAAAAAAATTAGTAATTTAGTACCAACAGTATTGAAATACTTTTTAAAAGTATTTTTTACAAATCTTTAATATGTTTATAAAATATTTAATAAAAATATACACGAAAAAAAATTTCATGATATTTTTTCACGACACAACTTTTTAATAAGGTCCTTCAAGCTTGATAAGTATATTTTAATATAGGTTATTGCATGGAAAATGTGTCGTATAGTATATTATTATTTATGAAGTTTTCTTTCTCCTCAAGTTTATGAATAAATAACAGTCTCCTGACTTTTATAAAAAAAACTTTCAGAAATACTTCATAGTCACATATTTGTACATAACAGTAAATACTGTTATTAACTTGAGTGGATATTTTTATAACACTGAGTTTATAATATTATTAAAGTAGCATAATTTCATTAATTTAAGTAGAAAAATACAGTACGTAAATTAAATAAACACACAGTTTGAGATGTATATTATATAATAAAATATTATAAATACACACCCATAAAACCTTGTGTGAAATTTAAAAAAAAATTGTTTTATAAATTTGCGGTTAATTAAAAACACATTAATGAATGATATTAATAATAATAATAATAATAATAATAATTAAAAATATATATATTAGATATAGAAATTTAGACGTATTTTTTTGTATACATTCATAAATAATATATTATACATTTAGGATGCGTATATTTAAGATTTACCTGTAAATACAATTAATATATAATGTTATGGATGATAAATATTAATATTTTATGTACCAAAATTTATTTTGTAGATATTGTTTGTAAAATTTAAACTCCGTTTTCTCCTTTTTGCAGTGTGTCAAATTTATAAATTTTTTGAGTATAACTATATAATATATACTTAATATAGTATATAGGTATAGTACAATATATAAGTACTGTACTTATATATATCGTTTATATATATGTATAACACATACAATTTATATTTGAAATCATTTTGTACATTTTTATCAAATAAAAAAGAAATTAAAAAAAAAAAAAATTAAAAATATAATTTTACAAACTTTAGATAAAATAATATAAAGGTACCTCTCAAACGTACACGATTAATGGAAACAAGTCAAAGAATTTTCATTTTACAAAAATAGCATTTTGTTTAAAAAATAATTTTGTCACAGTTTATACTACGGCATATAGCGTGGTTATAATAATATATATTCGTATATTATATATAATCAAACTACAGCGCACAGTATATGACTTAATATATTGCTATATGCCTATAATAGGATTTAAGTTACAGCTCCGTTGGTAACTCCAAATTCATGCATCTTAATTTGTTTTTCAAAAAAAAATCGTTATTCAATTTTGGTTTGTCATAAAATCATATTATAATATATAGAAAATATTTATGTACAATATTGCCTTTTACTCTTATTATAAATGTATTTAATTATTTATTATATATATTTTAGAGATAGGTACACGGTACGTTTTTCCATCTTACATATATAAAAACTAAATAAGTTGAATTATAAATTAATTATGTACAGAAATTACAATTACTAAAATTTTAAGAAAATACGGAGTCTCATATTGGCAATAGACATTAAAAGCTCAAGAGACTCTTGTGGATGGCAGTGGAGTAGAAAAGGATAGGTATACAAGACCTGAATGACCGTTGGGGAACCTCGAAATTATTTAGGGAGAGAGGAGAGTAGGTGAATCAACGTTACTAGATAATAAATTACAAATGAACTTTAATTTACTTTCGGGTAAATTATATTTAAATATATACACATTATATATAAATCAAAGCCTTGCAACTGATTGACTCATCAATACGATAGTATTTATCAACTTTAAAATCTTACTTTATATTATTTGAACGTAATTATTTACATTTTTTAAATTATTTCAAGTTAAAACTCTAAAAACTACCAAATATGAAATAAGTTATAGATAACTGAATATTAATAGTTAAATCATTGCCAGTTTTAAAAGCGAAGTTCGAATTCAAGAGGTGTTACACCTACATATTGCTATTTCTGTCTAAAAGCTAATAGGTAAATAGCAAAATGACACTATAAAAAACACGACAATTTAATGTCTAGGGTTAAAATATAGAATTAGAATACCAATTAGTAATTACCAAATTTGAAAAGGAGAATATTTCGATATAGCGTTGTGTAATTTAATATTTTTGCAAAAAGTAACAACAGTTTAAAATTCTGGAATTTTTTTGAAGTAAATATATTATACATATTTTTATATAATTAAAATTTTTGTAATACTTGTAGGTGTTTTAACTTAAAAGGGGGGTTTTAATTATTACCCTAAAATTTACAATTTAAATTTTTCATAGCGTGATTTACTATATATCCATTCAATAGGCAGAGATAACAAATATGGGTGTTGAATTTTCTTAATGATATACCTATAATCTACGAGTATATACTGATCTTAAATAAAAATTCTCAATAAAAAAATTAATCAACAAATATATTTAAAATAAAAAATCTTTACCCCAAAACTATTCGAAAAAAGTGTAGGTATACATAAATAAAAAAATCGTACTTCTATCTTTTTTTATACATATCTGAAAAGTGGTCACATTTTTAAAATATTTTCATTATATAAATATAGTACTAAATAGTCAATACTTGGCGAACATTTTAAGACTCTTTATTTTTCGATTTCTAACGACTTTAGGTCATTTTCGGCAGTTTTCCTTTACATTAAAGAAGACTAATGATGAATAAGAAAAATAATCTGTTTAAAGTATCAACTATAACGAATTTTCCATCAAAAATCTCTTTATGCCAAAACTCATACTCAACTTTTTCTATCTGAAAATATTTACAAAATAAAAATAAAAATCGTCAAGAGATAGTGGAAGTATATGAACAAACTTCATCTTTTTGGTTCTTGGACTGCATAGTGTATTATTATTATTTTAGATTTGAATGCGCAAAGCGATAAATAATTGAATTTCAAAAACGATTCCGAACAAAGTTTGGTAAAATATTACTCTCCGATATATAACAATTTGTCCATATTTTTGATAGTTTTCCTTTACGCTTAAAAAAAACTTCTTCGAAAAGCGAAAAATTTCCTTTTTAAATATTAACTAAAATTAAATTTCATTCAAAAATAATCTTTACCCCAAAACTCCTATTCGACTTATTCACCTAAAAGTGTACCTAATAGGTATCTGGTACATTTATAAATAAAAAAAAATTATACTTACATTTTTTATATACCTACATTTGATTAAATTTTTTTGATATTATCACATTAACTGATTAATATTGTAGGTATTATAGTTAATATTTGAAATACATTTTAAGTTATTGAGTTTCTAATAATCCGATTTATAAAAACTTTTATGCATTTTCGGTAGTTCTTTTAGGCTTAAGAAAATTATCGAGAAAATCGAAAAATTATTTTTTAAAGTACATAGGTATACCAACTAGAATGAATTTGCCATTAAAACTGACGAAAATTAGGTTGTATTATTGAGGAGCTAAGACTATATACATATTTACCAACTAAAAATTTTTTTTTACTGCACTCTATATTAACATTTCCCAACTTCAATATTCATATAACATATACTTTAATATTACATATTATACCATTTGACATTACCATTAACGACCGACTTGTAATGTAAATAACTAATAAATTAAATCATAACATATTAATATGAAAAATAAATTATAGATTACAAAAAAATCATTTATTATTTGAAATTCATCAAAATCTAAAAAGTAAAATAACTCTGAGCTTTCTTTTTAGGTGCTTATATAATATATATTTCAGGTACCTGTTTCTTTTTCATTCAATTTTTCGCCTCCTAAATAGGTTTTATCACATTTTATTTTATTTTTCTACATATTATTGAAAATACAGTTTTGTTGATAAGTAATTTAGTCATAATTATACTTATAAATTATATTTATTTTTATTATAATTATCTACCTTTAATGCAGGCTGGATAAGTCCTGAATTTAGGTATTTTAATTCAGTATAATTTGTCACATGGATAATAGAAACAGAATTATTTGCAGATTCAGAGTCTGTATGTTCTTCCACACAGACAGATTTATTAACATTTTCATATTTAATCGATAAATCAAAACAAAAATAGGTAGGGTTTGTGAAAACTCGTCTTTTTTTTTACTAAACGAAATATTCTTAAGTCTCTTATATCAAAAGTATCCATATAAATACATTTAAACATAATTTTTCAAACCAATTCTGAAGGGGCTTGCCAAACTTTTAGAGGACTAAGTCCTCTCAAATCCTCCTAATTTCCGTCAATACATTAAAAACCCATTTTATTCCAAAACTCCAACTCAACTCCTTCTACCCGAAAAATTTTATATATACAAAAAATTAATAAATTTTAAAAAAACACACTATTATAAAACCATCATATTGCTCATTACGTTCGTATTCTAAAACACATCATTATAAAACCAAGTCATTCCTCGCTTCGCTCAAAATCTAAAATTGAATTCCATTTAGTATAATATAGAATGCAAAGTTTTGTTCCAGCATAGATCTATGATGAAAACCGGTCAAAAAAGTGATGCTGGTACCGGAACAGGAACATTGTATTATTTGATTTTTAAACTTTTTTAAAATTTAATTTAATTAAAGAAATTTAGATTGTGCAAATACTAGATTCAAAAACGTATAAAGATAAATCACAATGAACAATCACATATAAAAATATACCTACTTATTTATTTTAAAATTAATATACATACATTTTTTTGCCTGGAACTATATATAAGCTTATGAAAAATAAATAATAAAGATGATAAGTTTTATATATTCAATTAATTCGTATATAATAATTGACATAATTATAAAAAAATCGACGAAAACTTAAAAATGAGACAATACTAATAAGCAATAAATATAATTCATCAATTAATAAAATAAAAATAGTACAATCAAAATTATTTAAAAATAGGCACAGTAAATTATTTCTAAGATAATTATATCTATATATAGGTATATATTATTTTCATGTAATACCTATTATAAAAATATATATATAAATGTACTTTGTTCTAAAGACTTTTTTTGATAAACATTTTAATCTAGATAATATTCGTACATTAAGGATGTAAATGTAAAATTTCAATTTTAGCTGTACTGAATTGATAATTAAAATGAAATAACACAAAAAAAAAAATATATATATATATATATAGGAGATATTGTACAATATAATATGGATGTGACAAGATTATTTTTTGTTATTTTGTTGCAATTAGAATAATAATAAATGTATACATTTGAAATTTAAATAAAATATTTACTAGATTACTTAATTGACGTGAAAATATTGAAAAAAAAAACATTTAACAACCTATGTACTTTAGAAAGAAATTTAAATATTTGATATTTTTCCGATTATTATGTAAAACAATAATTAGTAACATTTTAGGTGTTAAGACCTGATAATATACCTGATGGTATAATGGTTGAATAACATAGATATTGCTCTAATTATATTTTTTAATTCAAAAAAACGATGGCAGAATATTTTCATAGCTTAATTAAGTTTCATATAGTGATATTTATCATTATTGTCTAAAATTTGTTGTTATTAAAAAAATAATAACCTTAAATAGTTTAAATTTGCATTCAGACATTTGTTTTGTTTTTTAATACCGATTGTAATTATGATAAAATTCTAATTTATAATAATATTGTATATGTATATTATTCGTTACAACGCGTACACTTATATTATAATTTATATTCAATTAATTGGATTAAACTTAACTTGGCAATTCGCTCTTGTCGTTATAATCGGGGCTTTTACTAATGACATCTTTCCTTCGAATACGATTTTTTTTTTATCAACAAATATCTATGCAAAATAATGCAACGTGTCAATCCGTTATTTAAGCGTTTAACCGTACCGATTTCACATATACAATATACAATGTATAATAATATAATAATAATATATGTGTATCGTGTAATGTATATATATATATATATATTTAACAAACAAACAGACATTAATTTTTATATATAAGATTAAATCATTCGGATGTATTTAGAATAATCGGAAAAATAAAAAACAATTAAATAGATACCGTTTAACCAAAAATATCAAAAAATTTATCTCGTAGTGCGCGCGTTTTGAACCATTTTAGACCAATGTGTGTCGTTATAGTTATAACACGGGTGACGGGACGA
Organism: Pemphigus obesinymphae; assembly: GCA_025469235.1. Taxonomy (NCBI): domain Eukaryota; kingdom Metazoa; phylum Arthropoda; class Insecta; order Hemiptera; family Aphididae; genus Pemphigus; species Pemphigus obesinymphae. The sequence goes on along the minus strand of JAIPRL010002074.1, from coordinate 16,162 downwards.
ACGTCTTGTATTTTGACCAATAACGCAACGATATACATTATACGTATTATACAGCTATAACATATTATATACTAATATTATACCTATACTACTAGTTACTACAATAGGACATATTATAATGGGAAAGCAACAATATTTTAATATCCGCGGTCGACGCATAGCCCTCGAAAATTAATACGCCTCCTACTTAAAAGCTTCTGCAGGGATTTTGTGTATATTATATACTCGTCGTCCGGGGACGCGGGTATCCTTATCGAATTAACGTATTCTCCGTCGTATATAATGTATATAATATCTACCCTCGACTTGTATTCTCTCGGCAACAAACGCCAAACGGCGTCATCGTCGTCGCGCCCAGAACTTTCCCGAGGGATACATTTACCCCACGACAGACCTTCATCATATTATAGTACATACCACGTATACCTAACCCACCGCGGTCTTATATAAATATATTCTTGCGCATAATAGTAATCGAGCTGTAAGGATATAGCGTATATATACATTTTAATTTGTATACAGTATACACCGTGTTTCGTGCAAGTTATATTTCCGCTTCATGTACTTCTACGGTCAAATGAATATTTTTGTAGCAAGTTTATACGTGAAGGTATCCTATAGGAATATAGAACAATTCACCGATTTGATGACGCGTGTTTTCAAAAAGTTTTTTTTTTTTATCACCACTCGAAAATCAATTCAAAATCCGATTTTTTTTGTAAAAATTTACAAATTTAGAGTAAAGGTTGATTTTTGATTTCATAATAAAATATTTATTATTGTGAACGCCGATTAGTATTATGTACACTATAAATTAAAAAGGCAATTTAGATACAGCTGGTGGTGAAAGTTGATACATCAATCGCCCTGGACAAGATAATGTAGTATTATTATTTTACATTTGAGACCAAAGATAAATAATTGCGTTCGAAAAACGACTTTGAGCGAAGTTTAGTATAATATTATTATTTTTCGGATTATAAAATTTCTCCGTTACGCTTAAGAAAATTAATGGGAAAATCAAATGATCTTTCAAAAGTACCAACTACAATAAACTATCAAAAAAGTTATTCGCCCCAAAACTTCTACTCGACTCCTACTCGAAAAAATGTAAATATAATGTATATATACTACATAGGTATATTATATATACGCATTCACTTCACGACTACTCCTCCGTAGCTCTAAAGCTTGGACTTGAATCCTTGGCTGAACGTAGGCGCATGAAGTTCCTTAGTACTGGTAAAATCAATCTCCTCTCTTTAATTAATTAAAGTTCCTCTTTCAGGTCTTGTACACCATTCTCTATTCCGCTGTCCACAACAAATTCCATGGAAAATGAGACTTTTAGGCGTTTAATGTCTATTGCTAAATTGTCAATCATTTTGGTTTTAAAATTTTTTTTAATTTCTGTATATATAATTTATTTAATTTAATATGTATTATATGTAAGTATTTTATGTGTGCATTTAAAAAGAGCTCAGCCCGTTACTCTATAATAAATAAACTACATATAAGACAGATATTATATGCCTAGTAAAAGCAACACATTTTTCGATACACTTTATATCTAAAACTAGAATAGCAAAAAAAATAAGTAGATTATTTTGTAGTTAAAAAGATTACAATTTACAAGTTTCTAAAAATTGTATTAAACGTAAAACTCTGAACAAGCTAAATTAGCATCTAATTTGTAGATTTTTTATAAAAAATCAAATTTGCATATAAATATGTTTTTGGTCTTTGTTATCATAGTATTATAGACCTTATATGGTATTTTCAATCAAATTAATAAATTGTTCTGCTCTATTTTGATCAATTGGTATTGCTTTTCCGTTTTTACGTCAGTATCTAGTATTGAATCTTGGATTTTCATTTTAATCCATTTAAAATTAATTAAGGATTTAAATTTACAAAATACCATGTTTTAACACTTATATATACATACCATATATTTTATACAGCATAATTATTATCTATATATTCGAGATAATTATATGTATAAGTAATATATATATATATATATTATAACTAGGTATATATAAGTATATAAAAAAAAAAAAACGAAAGAGCATAACGGTCAAATCGTTTATTCAAAATGATGAACATTTGAATTTTTTTATTTTTATTTTCTATGTTAAAGAGCTATATACGAAGTATTTAAAAAGAAAAAAACACGTTAAAAAATTGCGTAGACATTGTCCTGTATGTTTACAAAATATTAACTCGGGGCTTATGCGAATCACGCTGTATACACGCAGAGGACGAGAGCGCATTTGCATTGGATCGGTTATGATGGTAGCAGCGCATGGAAAGGGTCCCTGGGGTGAATCGGAGAAAGACGGGGGGGAGATCAGCTAGCTGGAAGTCCGATATGTAGCACGAAGAGGACAATATATTATATACTAGCCTGCACGCAGGGATATATTATAGGGGGACGTGTGCGGCGGGGCGTGTGGCCGATGACGACTGCGAGCGACCGTAGTACGATGACGAACCCCTTCTCTCGCTTCTCCATATTCGCCTCTGTATATATATATATATATTTATATATATTGTAATGGCTGCAGTGGAAACCCGAGGGACCCGAGCCCTTTGATATCGCGTCCCTTTCAGCCTTCTCTCGTCATCCAATATATCCCTTCGTCGTCCCTTATGTATATAATATATATATATACTTAATACACGCATTTATTCCTATATACATATATATATATACCCCTCCCCAGACCATCACACGCCCACACGACCGATGTCGACGCTGACGCCACTTAAAAAGCCATCCCGCTGTGGGCACTCAGTTTGTGCTTATATACATACATACATATATATATGATTATGTATACTTCAAGGAAGTAATAGAGGGAGCTTATGAAATATATACAATATACGTGTATATATAAATATAATGTATGGATTTCCGCATGCGTAAATATCATACGCATATATGCACGTTGAGACCCATAGACGGTGTAGGTTCTAGGTAGTTATAGGCAGGTAGGTCTATAATAATATGCGTATTATATATAGTACTCGTATAACGTAAAAAATAATTGCAAATTCTTTGCATATAATATAGGCAACTATACACCCACGATAAATATACCTACTACACATAAACGCGAATTCTACACGCTGTTATACAAGTTTTTGTGTATTCTATAATATATTATACCTAAATATATGCAAGCTACTTGAAACCGTTCCCTCTCTAATCTATATAGACGATTCCACGTGCGTATATTATATAATTTAATATACCTATTACCCACGTTTAGAATACACATAACTATAACGCACATTATATATATATATATATAATATAAATGCACACGACAGGAATTATTGTGAAATACGAAAACCTCGTTTTAAAGGGCGTATGTACTTACACCACACTTGAGTGTAGTTACTCCAATTAATACCTTTACAATATAATACCTTATGTTGAAAAAAAGTCGGCTTTTTTACTCTGAAACAGCCACCACCGCGCGATCGCACTTATATAATTCCAGCGTGGAAGAACCGCGGTTTCTAAAACGCATAATATACACATGAAGTTTACTGTTTAATCATCTCGCAAAAACGCGTGTTAACATTACCTTTCCTATATAATAATATAATATATACTACCTATAGTACTTTAAAAATATATTAAAAAGTATTTCAAATACTAAATAAATACCTATCTATTTAAATGCAAATACATAAATATATTTTATATACTATATTTATATAGCTATGGAGTATTATACGTATATTTGATAGTTCTAGACCGATTCATAATCTATATTATGGATATTATAATATATATAAATATACCTATCTATCTATCTATCTCCTATATATTTATAAATAATTCCCAAAGTTATTTGTTTGTAATCCATAGAGTTCAAATTGATCGATACTTAATTTTGCATAGGCAATTGTCATATTATGGGGCAGGTTTTAAAAACTTTTTGAAAAAATTCGTCCGTGTGGATGATGCAGGAAATCTGATCACGCAGTAAAACAAATATAATTTTTTTTTTTTTTTTATTTAATCTAATATAATTTTTTAAAATTATGATTTAATGTAAGAAAATATTAACAAACAATATATAGTTGTAAAATATAGAAATTGTTTTTATACAAATAATAATTTTTGAAATTATTGTAAAAATGAACATGGTAATTGAAAAATAAAACTTTTCACTTGCGTGTAATCCGAAGTCTATCCGAAACCGGATAATAACGGAACTTTTGGCGAATTTTATTTTATTTTTTTTCATTCATTTTATAATTCGTATTATATTATAGTAATAAAAATTTTTAATTAGTTTAATTAATTAAATAATCATTTTACCAATAAAATAGATAGATATAAGTAGATATATAGATACCGAATATAGGTATGAATTTCCAGAGTAATATATTAAATAATGATAACCATTTACAAATATAGATATTCAAATACTATTTGTTCAATATAATATTAAAAATTGGAGAAAATAGGAAATATGTAGGTAAAATTAATTTATATATCTCGGGTAAAGTTATATTATGCAATACCTCATAATTATAATCATATAATAATAATAAAATATATAAATTATATTAAGGCGGCTCTCTGCGGGCGTGTTTTAAGGGGTTATTGTATAGGCAATTTTTGAACAATGTGAAAATGCCGTGTATGTGTGTACGTGTGTAAATTAATATTAATGTGTGTAAGCCCCGCATAAATAGCGATAACAAAAATAATTACCATGGTCGATAGCGACGGGCCGGCTAAACATAATATTACGCACGCGCATGCACAAGTCATTTATTTATTAGATCAAAATATTCAATACAAATTTATGACTGAGAAATAGCTATACGCCTGACAAAAATTTAAGTACT
>JAIPRL010002074.1:0-11184 GCA_025469235.1 Pemphigus obesinymphae | reverse complement strand
ATGCAAAGTAAACTTGTTCACCAATTCAAACATCTTTACATTTTTTAAATCGAACGAATATAAGTACCTTAAAATTTGTCAGTCGCTTAGGTCGTTTTTATGAAAAATTGATGAAGCAGAGAGCCGCCTTAAAAGAAAATCAAATTATCTAAAAAATGATAGTTTATTTTTAATTCAACAGTTTAAACTTGAATTTTTTCAGTGTGTATATTTTTAATAAATTAATTTATTGTTTTATAGTACCTAATATTTTATTCAACTTTTATAATTTAAATTTTGAAGTGTACAATTATATGAATTTAAAATTTAATGGAGGAATGACCATCCGACTGTTGGTAAAAATAGAGCATTAAGTATAAATGATTGAGAACCACTGCTTTAAGTACATGAAATTTTTAAAAATGTTTATTCATCTACTATTTAATTTATAAGTAAGTAAACTGTACACAATACACATAATATTATCTCACTATAGTTTGTAACATTTTGATTATATTTGTGCATATAATATGTCATAGTATATTTAACTGATAGAAAATAAACCAAAAATATATTAAGTAGATATTCAAAATTGCAACTTTTGGCAAATTAAAATGTATATGATATTTAAAATATATACATGTTCAGTTACTTAAAATTAAAATAATTTGTGTTATAGTTATCTACTATCTAGTAAAACATAGATATTCTATTTTTTACATACTTACTTCATACTAATATATTATATAATATACTAATTCAATTCACTATGTATATTAAAATTAAATAAATACATTATAAATAGTACATGAACAATAAGATAGTAGTGTAATGTTTTAACATTCATTTTTAATTACCATCATAAATTATAGGTACTAAAATGAACATTAAATTTAAAATATTAAAATTTTTCAGAACTGTTTAAAAAAATTTACATAGTATGATTACTTACTTGAATTTATTTATTTTTAATATAGCACATACAATATAATCTAAGATATAGGTAGTAATGCATTTAGAAAATAATATGATTTAAGAGAACGTCGCAATGAAGATTTTCAACGGTAAACACATATTTACACAAAACAAATGAAATAGCATTTTAAAATAATTTTGAAGTTAAAACAATTATTATAAAATTGATATAAAACAACATATTGGAGATAACCTCATCCGCATTTTTTCAAATAATGTTTTAAATTGTTAGATTTTTATTTTTCTTACAATATCTAAAAAATTTTCTATACAGAATCTCTTAAAAATGGATTGTGTGACGTTCTCTTAAATTATTATTCATTAGGTACCCAAAACTAATTTGGTTTTAGCTTTGCTCCTTGTTTTACTTTACATATTTTAAATAATATTAACTAAATTTATATTTTAATTGTAATGTGTTAAAAATGTATTTAAATAAATGTATCCGTTATTCGCTTTAGTATAATAATATCAACAATAAAACTGTAAGTACCTACATAATTCTATGCAAGTGAAAATCCGATTCAAAATTCAAAACCAATTTATTGAAATAATTAGTTGTATCAAAATATACAAACAGAAAAGATTTATATACCTAATTATTATTTTTCTATTTTTTGTTGTCTAGTTCTAATATAATATTTATTTGCCTACTTTTTCACAAGTATATAACATATAAATAAATATCATAAAACATTAAAAAAATAATATGTACATATAAATTATTATTTAAATATAAGGAACAACCCCTAACAACTAAATTATTATTTTGTTACGAAATACAAAAGTAATAGTGTTATATTACTTTTCAAAAGTAACTAGTTACAATAACGTTATTTTCAATATTTTTAAATATGTAAAAATGAAAATCATTAAAATAAAATGTCAAAAATATCTTTATTTTTTTCTGATATTCGTCTGCCGTTGAATATTATGAAATTCAATATCTTGCCTACTCAAAGTTACAAATAAATAATTATTACAATAACGTTACTACAAAAATTAAATAACAAAGTTACCATAATGTTACTTGAAAAAGTAACTACTATAAAGTAACGAGTAACATTCGTTATATTACTACTCAACACTATAATAAGTATAACATAATATGCTAATATTTTAAAATGTTACATAGGTATTTAAGATATTATATTTAATATCTCAAAAACATCTACTGGTGAAGAATACTCCTCATAACGGTTAAAATAAAAAATCCATTCACCATTTGCTAGTACCTTTCATTTATTAACACACTATATTTAAAATTGATACACATATTATTTAAATAGGTACCTACTTATGTATTATAATGGATAATAGGTAGCTACATTAAAATTAAATAACAAAAGCCGGTCAACATATATTGAGTCTGAAAGCATTGATAAATCATTTCTTTTAATAAAATTATTCTAAGTGAACCTTCAGTGCATAAAAAATTATTACTATTAGCATTTATATGGCTAATGAAAAATATGTCAATAGGTATTTTAATAGTGCTAAAGTAAATATTTGATGTAAATTCCAAGTTTCCGACATTTAAATTTTTTAATAGTTATAAATATTATATATCACCCATATAATTAGTAACTATGACTAGTTAAATTGTTATTTTCCAATTTATAACAAATTTTTGTGGTATATCAATAATAAAAGGTAGTGTTTTTGTTATGCTTTTGAAAACTACTTAGAAAATCAAAAATTAACCTCTATTAGGTACCAACTAGAACAATTTTCTAAAAAAAAAAACCTCAAAAATACCAGAAAACTCTTACTTTATTCCTTATGCTCGTATATATACTTACACAGAGGCGTACGCAGAAGGGATACTAAGGGGCTGAAGCCCCCCTTATTGCCAGCATAATTCTACTTTTTTTCTGGTGAGTGGGGGTCTAAATATATTGAAAACCAATCGTTAATATAATGATATTTATATGAATTTTCAATACCCCTGGACCCCCCTCTCCATAAATACACCTCTATATATATTATATTATATATACATTTTAATATATATTTTTAACATCTATTTTATTATAACACTCAAATAGAACCTACTTTATTTTTTCATGCCTGATCTTGTGTCTACTGATTACTTATTTATTTTTAAGCCCTCCCCATTGAAAAATCCTACGTACGTCACTGTACTTACATCCATAAAAAATAAAAATAAAACACATAATTGTAAAACAAACATACTAAACACTACGCTCAGAATCTAAAATTTTAAAACGTATCATTGTAAGCAGTAGCTTCAATTCTATAGTGCCATTCAATATTAGTTTAAATGGATCACACTCCCCAAGTTTTTATTTATCCATAAGCTTTGTAAAATATGAATAGGTACTTATAAAAATATGTTTTTGTATAAATTCATTATTAAATACAAAACTTCGAACAAATATTACACTTTGTATTTGATCATTTTGGGAGCTTTATAAAAAACTTATTTACAAACATTAAAATTGATATTCTTATAATAAGCAAAAATATTAGTACAATTTTGAATAAATATGATCATAAAATAAGTTACAGATAAGAGGATTTTTTTTCCGACTGATATGGAAAGCATTCTACAACAGTACTTATCTATCAAAACTATTCTACTATACTAGGTAGGTACCTATTGATAATAGATAAATTAGTTATTTAACACAAATTCTAGGCCATTGATGTCTGTGATTATAATAATTTATAAATTTTGAACACTTATATAAAGTCACTAACCTTTTTCAGCTTTCTGCCAGGCCAATGCAGAACACAATAGAGCCAACGTTTTACCAGACCCTGTAGGACTTTCCAAAAGACAATTCTGTTGTTTTTGACAGCCACGAATGACCTATAGAAAGAAAATTAATTTATGAACCACTATGCCTTTGGTCGAGTATAACCACATTAAAATGATGAATTAATTCATACCTTGTCCATCATAGAAACTTGAGATGGATATGGTTTGACGGGCATTTCGATTTTGACACCACCGATTGTATATGTAAATGATGGCCGCACACCGGATTTCGTGGACTTCGATTCAGTATTAGACATGGTTGACACCAATCTACTTTTAAATATTTTAAACGCTCTGTCTAGTCTCGTAGTATTTATTAAATCAATATTAAATACTGATCCGAAATATATATTTTAAGTTTAAAACAATGTAATGATGAACGACACTCTCATGATCATTATGAACAATTTAAATATATAGTATTACAACGTGAACGTATGTTTACTTTAGGTAAATATTATTATTTAGCAAATAACATATGTTCAATATTATTAAAATTGAAAAAAAACGATTTTCATTTTCATTTTTCCTTGTTGTTCTTATCAATCAATATTTGATAACACGAATATAAGAGCGGGAAATAATTTTAGCATTGTTCAATATTAACACAGATGGCGTTGTATATACGGCCTGCTGAAATTAATGAACGGCATATTATACCTATAGGAAAATCAAAAAACTCAAAATAGTTTTTTTGTCCATCTACGATACATGATATACATTGTAGCGATTAATTGAATAGTTATACAAAGATTTTGAAAACTGATTTACTTGTAGTACTTGTAGTACTAACTACAGGCTTTTCCACACGAGAAAATGTTTCCTTTTTTTTTTTTGTTAAATTTAATTTTCTTTCTTTTGTTTTAATAAATATTGTTTCCTTTTTAGTTTTTATCTTCGACATTTTTGTTATACATTTTAAAGAAATATTGTATTGGTATTGTCTTACAAATAATATTATACGCAAAAATTATATCATGTTCGTGTTTTGGAAATTGAAAATTTTGATAATGTAGATTGGAATTAATTATTCGAGTAGATACAATAGATGTATCTAAATAAAGGTTCTATAATAATAATAGTAATAATAATAATGATAACAATAATAATAATAATAATAATAATAATAATAATAATAATACTAATAATAATAAGTATATATAAAAATGTAAGCGTAAAATATGACTATTATTAGGTATATATAAGTATATTATAATACAATAGGTATCTGGTATACATATTATTTATTACAGATAATAAATCATGTTAGTCAAACCAAAAATTAAATAAATTATGATAATAATCGACGAAATTATCACAAAAATTCAACACATAAAGTATTATATAATACTTATATGTGGTGGAATTTGAGCATATAACTTATGTGTAAATTTATGTGATATCTAACGCATAAATACCATTGTGCAATGTAAATATAAAAAATTAGTTTTGTTCTACATACCTGTAATATTCTTTCTTATGTGGTACATAAAATGACTATGCATATGGGAATAAGAGAATTAACATTAATTTATAAATAAATATAAATATATTTAAATGTTATTTTTATTTAAGAAGGACTTTTTTATTTATTTATCTGACTAAGTAAAAAAGTAAAATGTAGTCAGTCCTCCATTGTCGTCAGGTCGTTATGTTCGAAAGTCTAATAATTGAACATAATTATCCCTATGATAAAAGTTTGTCGTTCACCGGAATATATCAATATAAATTTTATTAAACTTGTGAAAAATACTACGGAAGTTCGACGATTATAATAAATTCATTACTATCAGAATAAAAACTATACTGCAGTCCCTATTTTAGTGTGCAGTACGATACAAAGTGTGATGCAACACGGAAATGCTAATACGCGCAGTAGTGCAGTACAAATTAAAAAAAGTGTGTTGGGATAAATATATTTTTTGTGTATAAAAGTATATTTAAATAAGAATTTTTTCCAGAAAATTTTAATTTCCTTGAATATATTTAAAAAATATTTTTATTTATTTTCATTATAAATATTATAATCTATAATATTTTGTCCTCAAAATGGAATTGATATGTATATATTAAAATTATGATATTTCATTGTAAAAGAAAATTAATTTTCTGTTTTATTATTTTACTTATTATATGAGTTTAAATTTAATTGAATTTGCATATTTTTTTAGAATGCTTTACATGATGCTTTTCAAGTTACAATTAATGTGTTTCATATACATTTCATCATATTATAATTTTAATAGTACATTTTTTTGCATTTTTTACGGATTTGTAAGTAACATATATTGGTATAAGAACATTTTTTAAAAACAACTATTATATTATTTTAGTTTTAATTTAATATTTAGATAATTACCTATAGAAATGAGGGGAAAAAATTTTCATTTTCATTTTCAATACATTTTAATTACTCAGTGTTTTTTTTTTTTTTTTGCGTTCTTTGGGGGTTTTTAAGAAACATATTAGATAAATTAGAGCATTTTTTGAAAACGATTATAATATTATTTTAATTTTAATTTAATTTTTAGATCCTTATCTACAGAAATTAGGAAAAAATTTAACCCGGTTTCCAAATATATAATTTTTAATAATAGCTGTCTAACTGGTCTATAATATAATTTTTATTTAATTTAATTTCATAAATCATTAACAAAAAAAATTATAGGCATACCATATAATTAATTTAAGGTGTATTTTTTTAAATATTGGGAGGTCTGGAGGATGACCGCGCGAGTCTGTCCGGGAGAGTCCCTTTATGGCTGCGCGAACACAACTTACTGCGCTAAATGACAACTGCGCAATTTTCTTCTGACGGAAGGCACGGTATCTCGATGGTGCGACAGTTCGATGTGGTCGATTTGATGTTCGGTGGAAACGAGTGAAACAGTAAACGTGTTTTCAGGTTGACTGTACAGAACGCTATGGTATGGTATATGGGTATAATAATGGTTACAAACACTTCTTAGAAGCTCAAGCTTCAGCCGTCCCAAGCCTCAACCTCAAGCTACACCAAACGAAAACTCGACTATTATCTAAGAAATAATAACAACAAACCACACGTTAGACTATGTTAATACCACAAATAAATCCACTACAACCCAATCCGCCCGGAACCAAATTGGCATATCAAACATTCTTTCTCTATTTACTGACCTTCTCTCAGCTCTGGCCCCACAGAAAGTGATCCAAAAACCATAATGATATCTACCATCAAGTTATTGCCATTATCTCCAATAATGCAAAACAACCCCAACGACCTCAATATCTTCCACTGGAATTGTAACGGCATCATCAACAAAAAGAACGAACTCTCTCGTCTTATTTCAAAAACTCGCGCAGACTTAATTCTCCTAAACGAGACTAAACTCAAACCAAGCAAGTAGCGACCCCCTCAAATTCAACAATTTCCACACCTACTGCTCTGATAACCCAGCCTGCAGAGACTTGCCCTTTTACGATGGTACAGCAATATTAATTCACCGCAGAATCGTCCACAGTCAAATAACCGTGAACGCATCAATCAAATCCACTTCCGTCGAGATATCAATGGACCTATACCTCGTGTGTGTTTGAGTCGCTTACAAACCACCCAGTAAGACCCTCGAAGTATTTGACCTCAACATGCTGACGAACGGATGTGACTGGTTCATATAGTAGCTGGGGACCTGAATGCCAAACACCCGTTATGGCATAGTAGATGCGTCAATCCGGCGGGTTCTACTCTCTATCAACATGTTGAGTCAAACGATTATTTGGTTTTCGCCCCTCCCCTTCCCTATATTCTTCCCAACTGTTACAGGCCTTCACCCAGACTTGCTCGATGTTGCTTTAACTAAACTTCCAAACCAAACAATATTCACCTCAAACATAAACGACCTTTCGTCGGACCACAACCCCGCTCTCCTTCAAATCACAGATTCACCAATTTCTGTATCCCCACCTCAATCAACTTATCGCATCAATTAGAAAAAATACGCTAAAACTTTTCATCACCTAACCACAGATAACATATACTAAGTAAACTCCCAGCTCAACATTTCCCGACTCTCATCTGACATCCATTCTGCGGTCGAATAAAGCAAATATCCAATCCACCGTAGGCTTTTTATCAAGACCGACTACCAGCCGAGATCACCCAAGAAATCTCGGAGAAAAACATTCTGCGGCGCAAGTGGCAGCGCTACCGTGACCCGGAAATCAAATGCAGGCTAAATCACAAGATCATGTTTGTTTGAGCCATCCTTCAAACCGACAAACAAGATGAGTGGGATACATTTCTCTACTCACTCGACCCCCTCAACAGTTCCTCAATCAATTTACGCCAAACCTCAGTCTTGCTCTCCCCGAAGTATCAGCCAGTCTATGGGTAGTTAACGAAGCAAATTCCACCAGCAGCGACTTTACCACCCCCGGTACGATAAAATACCTCATTAAGCATCTCAACTGCCGTAAGGCACCCGGCGATGACCGCATCACAAACGCCGCGCTCAAGTATGCACCAAATAGTGCTATCATGGCTATCCTATTCAATATTCAATGGATGTTTGCACCTAAACTACTACCCTGAACAATGGAAACAGGCAATCATAATCACTATCCCTAAGGCAGGTAAAAACCTCTCAACCGTCCAACTACCGTCCTATTGCACTTCTCTCCAAACTTTTCGAGAGGATCATTCTCCATAAACTGAAAGCTTTTAGAGACAACAAGATACGTAAAGAACAATTTACTTTCCGCAAACAACATTCGACAGCTCTACAACTGGTACATCTAGTCGACCAACTATCCATAAACAGTAACAACAAAGAAGTTACCGGGGCCATCTTTCTCGACGTAGAAAAAACGTGTAATAAAGTTTGACATGACGGTCTACTCCACAAACTTTATCAGCTAGCTATCCCGATTCATCTCATCAAACTGATTAAGTCTTTTCTCTCAAATTGTCAATTCATAGTTAAATCGAAAATAGTTTCTCAAACAAACGCCAAATCCTTAACGGAATCCCACAAGGCTCATGCCTTTCCCCCACATTATACCAAATTTACACCAACGATGTCAACACTTCTCCTAATCCATATTGGCTTTCTTTGCCGATGATACAATGTTTTTCTCCCACGACCGCAATCCGCGCTGTTCTATCATCAGGCTTCAAAAATAAATTTCAATCGCAGCCGACTGGTTTTCCAAATGGTACCTCAGTAGGTAAATTCCCTTAAAACGGTCGCAGTTTTGTTCAACCACCATTTCAATAGCAAACTATCTCAACTCACCCTACAAGAGCACTAAATAAAAATATGATTTAAAAAAATTAATTTATCCATCTTACCCGCACTATAGAGTAAAACGAGACAAATAAATTCATAACATGAGGAAAATCTAAACCTATTATAAATCTTAATATATCTAAATAAATAATATGTGTAGAAATATAAATGGGCCACGTTTGCCTATAGAATAAAGTAGGTATCTAATCCTCTGTACTAGCTTAAATGTATATTATATAATATTTAAAAATAATCACTTTTAAAGTAGATAGTATCTATTGAATAATTTTTTATATCTATTTGACCCCTTTAAAAAATTAAATTAAATTAATAAATTACTTTTGATATCTTTCTTAAACTACTTTTTACGAAGAAGAATTAGAGAAGACAAGAAATCGGTTATAAAATAAACGTTCAGTTACATGTGTTTTAAAAAACGAAAATGAATCCATGAAAGAAATAGAATGCACGAAATGAAATAAGAACACGGACTTAAGGAGGACGTAGCACTCGTATCGCATTTGCTGTCTCCGTCTAATTAACTGATAATACACGAAATTCAAGTTCAGTATCTGATCACAAATTCGTTATTTCTAATATTAGAGTAAATTTACCTATTACCAAATTTATAGACGAGATCAATATCTATATGACGTAGTAAAGCCTTTTCATCGAAATTTTAATTGTAAAGAAAAATATATATGTATTTAAATTATTGGATTTAAAAGTATTATATTTTATATCTATTTATAAAATTACAGTATAGAAACTAAGATACTAGTAATTAGAAAACTAGAACGTGTTTTAATGCCTTTAAAACGTATGTAGAACGTTCTCTTAAGGATGATTCACACTGGGTCGACACTCACTGACCTGTACTGGTCCGCACAGGCATGAAAAATTATTATTATTCAATAGTGTTATAATATATTAATATGGCAGTGTCTGCGCGGAGACGGTCGGTCGAGTATGAATTGGAACATAAAACACCATTGAATTATAATTTGTCGTTCCGGCAAGGGCCGATGATTGTCGTCCCAGTGTGAATCATCATTTATGCGTTAAACAATTATTGTTGGACTAAAGGAAATATCACGATAAATAAATGAATAATTTGACGAAACAAATACATGTATTAAATACTAGAACAAAGAATATAATAAAGTTAATATATTTGGTCAAAAACTACTCGTTCTAATTCCAACAGTCCGATACGATACAAATTTTGAAAAGTTTACAGATCCTTCATTACTTATTTGAGGAATATAATGTAGCCACGTTTTTAATAAAATTTTCATATAAGTGCCTTGATCATTCCCTCGTTAATATAATGGAAAATTTGAATATTGTTTTCAAAATTAAAACTGATTGACACATTCTGATGAAATTAGAATCTTCTATTTGAGCGAAAAATATGTTGTAAATTTTTTCGTGTTGTTTAATATTAATTATAAAAAGCGACTTTTTTAATTTTTAAATTTGTCAACAAATTGTAAACTAAACTACTCCAAAATGGCAAAACGGAAACATTTAGAAGAACAATTTTTCAATAATCGATGCACGTTACATAAATGTATAATTTAATTTACATGAATATATTGAAAATACAATTATTATCCCCGGTTACGTAGTGGCGGCATAAAATACAATAATAATTATGTACCAATTTAAAAGGTATTTATTAAACCAAAACTAAACTAAACAGGTTTTTCCATGTTGTTTTATTTCAATTTTTTTGTTAAAATGATTTTTAATATACACTAATAATAAAAGACTAAATTAAATAAATAATAAAGAAATATAGAAACGTGCACGCGTCACGAACACACAGTAAATATACATTAATTACGTATTCCGTATTGCTCTGCAGTCCGCATGCATGTCGGGCGATTATTCGTATCGCTCCGGCGGCGGTATTATTACCGAATTCCCCCTCCTATTTTTTTTTGTGTTTTGATTGTATAGTTATGACTAGAGGTCGGATTTATATTCTCTTAAAATCCTTAAAATATGATGTTTTTATGTCACATAAAATAGGCAATATATTATCCTAATATTCTTTTAAAATACCAAATATATGATGTTTTATGTCCTTAAATATGCAAAATATTCTTTTAATATTAAAAAAAAAATTCAGTTTAAATTTATTTTTTATTAATTTGGTTTTAAATATATTTA
>JAIPRL010002073.1:0-66933 GCA_025469235.1 Pemphigus obesinymphae | reverse complement strand
TGTGTTGGTGTTTAGTAAAATTCAGTATTTGTATATATTTTATTAGAAAAATATTAACTAAAAAATATATGAAATAAAATATATAATTTTAATTTTATTTAATCATAAAAATAATATTCAATTAAAATAAGTAAATTAATACCTCCGACTACACTATGGTATATATTAACTAATTGATAAACTTCTCCTAGTTACTGTAATTATAACTTGTAATCAGTTAGGTAGGTACATATTTTCAGTCTCGAAATTTTTTTATTTTTAAAAATTATAAATTAATTTTTCTCGATTTTTCTATAACCGTTTTATTTTTGCGGGAAAAACTTTATTAAGACATTTTTAACTGTGAAAAAAAAATATTAGGTACATATTATATTATTTTAAAATAATAAACAAGCTTTTTAAAAGTATACACACTGAAAAAATTCAAATTTAAAGCTAGTTTATTTTTTTTGTTATAATTTGATTACCGTTTAATGTAATTTTCGTAGTTTTTTACTACCTACTATCATCCACACTCACTAGCCATGTGTCGTAATAGGGCGGCAAAATGAAAATATGAATATCGATAACGGACGACAATGTTTTTTTTTTTTTTTTAGTATTTTTGTTACCTATATAAAGTTTTTTTTACTTGTTTATGTTTTTAAAGTGACCTTAAAATTTTCGCTTTAGGGCGGAAAATATCTAACGATGGACCCTGACAGTACCTTGTAATTTCTCCATAAACACCTCATATAAACAAATATTTAGTAGAGTTATTATTTACTTGAAGTAATGAACATGAATAAATAGGTGTATGTAACTTGTAATCAGTTAGGTAAATATTTTCAAACATAAACCAGTTACAACTAATTGATTAACTTGCCCATCCCCGGTTTTTTTTATACAGATTATTATTTAATAAACTAATATGTATTTTTTAGGAAAATTGAAGAAAGGAACTGGAAATTGAGATTCGAAAAAATGGAAATAGAACACGTAAATTTAAAATATATCTATACAGATTATTAATTATATATACAATTAAAATATACCAATATGTATTTTTTAGGTAACTAGATGAATCCAAATGGAAAATGAAAATTTTAAATAAATCTATACAGATTATTAAATATATTATACAATTAAAAAATAAGATTGTGTATTTTTTCTACTTTGTGTCTGTTTATTTAAAAGACCTTTGTTCATCCGTTCAATTTCTATTTATAATTTTTTTTATTGGGAAATACTATTACAGCTTATCTTTATTACAAATTGACAATATTAAATATAAAAATTATTTTTTATTGGAAAATAATACCTATATTTAAAAATTAAAACATTCAACATTTTTAAAAGTGTAAAGAATATAAAACTAAATATAATATCAAGTATTATGGTAGTATTATAAAAATATTTAATTTATCATTAAATTATAATCACATTTATTGTGCAACAAAAAGTTAAATTAATTTAATGCTAATTAGATAGCAGGTTTACATACGTGTTTTAAACCGGGAATACAATTTAATTTGATTTTGGTAATTAAATTAACAATGGAAATATTTAATTTGCATAAAATAGATGTGAATTAAAAATACATTTTCATGATCTTAAATTTAATTAATTCAAATAATTAGGTACACATAAATTTGGAAATTATAAACAGTAAATAAGTACAAAACTAAAATAAAATAAATCATAAACCCTTTTTAATTCATTCTATTCCTACAAATTTGCTTTGATACCGCGAATAAGACGACAACGGTGTTTCCAGGCAAACTAGAACAAAATAATAAATTTAAATGCTTAAAATAATATTAATTATTATATTATTTACTTATTATAATAAGTACATACTGTAAAATCAACATTCATAATTCCTTTTTTCGCCATTATATCAATTATTTCATTTTTTATATTGTCTTGAGTTGTACCTGTCACATCTATATAATAACAATTGGATGAAGCATAATGAACTGAAATAGCTTTACGAAAACCCTAAACAAAATAATATAAATATCGTAAAAATACACAAATGTAAAGTGTAATAGTATTAAAAATAGTCCACCAAATATTCATAATAGATAAATTTTTAAGAGAACATAGGACATTTCTTTTATTCATATAAAATTATATTTTAACATCTTCATTTGTTAAAACATTATGAAAAAATGTTTTGAAATAGTTTGGAAATTTATTCATTGTTTAATTTTCTGGGCAAAACGGTATTGTTAGCATTTTTTTCCTTTACACTTTTAAGTATTATTATTATTGGGTTTGGTACCAATGTTGTAAAAAAAAATATTTAAAACGTATTCAAAATCAAATACAGATACATATTGAAAGTATTCAAATATTTTTTCATTCTAACCATCTTATTAGTTGTATTGTGTAAAATTTTGTATTTATACCAAATAAAAGAATTTAGAATTTACTACTTTTAATAGTTTAAACTAGGTATATAATACTAGTTTGGACACTGATAACCAGGTAACGGATTTATATACCCAAAAAAAACCCTTAAAATATGTATTTAAAAATACTACAATATGCTACAAAATATGCATATAATAAAAATACTACAAATATACAAAATAAAATTGGTATTATTTTAATATAAATGATATAAATTGTACACGTTTCTTATCAAATTTCAAATAGTTTATTCTAATAAATATATACATTTACATATAAATCCGTTCTCTACTGATAACCTTTATGTCCAATTTCATCACATTTGTAACACTATTACTATACCAAAAAGCTGAACTGCTATCAGGCGCTTCAATTTTAATTTGATCCAAATTTATTAGTTTTAAATGTTTATTCATGAGTCTGCCTTTTTCAAAATCAACCGTAATTTTTTCTTCAGCAAGTGTCTCTATTGCTGTTACAACTAGTATTACCTATATGATTCAAGTAATGAGAATAAGAATAAACAGGCTAGAAGATCCTCTTAAATTTTACCACCGGTTTAATTTAATTGTCTAACTAAATCATAAAATGTTATCAAATGATTTATCATTGGTTCTTCTACATGGTCGTTAAACACTAATAGAAACAAACAACTAGATATAATTTTGTATTCAATAATAGAAGTTAATTTTTATCATTTTTCCGTTGCTGCTGTGATTTCTCTTACATACTCTAAATGTGTGTTTTCTATACATTGTTAATTAGCTTTGAATTCATTTTTTAGAAAAACTTCTTTCTTTTCTGACACTTTCACTGACTGTAAGGCATTCTAATACACAAAATTCCTCAAGCAACATCTTCATTTTAAACTTGTTGTCAAAGTCAAGACCATTGAATTATGCAATGATAGTACATATGGGTATCACGTCCTATTGATCTTATCTTAATATTTATATTTTATATTATAACACAAACATAAAACAATTACAGAGTGATGTTCACACCAGCAAACATAGTTTTAAAAAATAGGTACTCTTTTAATCATTGATTATATTATATATTATACATTACTTACTGGCCCATATTTTGTGTTGTGAAAAACATTAAATTTTAGTAAAATATATAGTATAAAAGTAACGTAAACATAATTAGTAGTCTCAATTGACTGGCGCAATGTCTATACCAAAGTTGTAGTTATAGCTGTGGTGTGTACTATAAATTTCAAGTTAAAAATAACTAGCCGACTATCAGTGCTTAAAGTGAAATTTGATTTTACTAAAAACTAATATTTCCCGTGCCACCGAAATGCTGGCCAGTGAGAAATCTATAGTATATATTAGGGATGGGCAATTGGCAGTCCGCGGGCCACATCCGGCCCCCTATCCCTTTTTATCCAGCCTGGACTATCTTTCTACATTTTTATCATTAAAAATATTATTACAATTTACTTCAAAAATAGTAAAAAAGAAATTTTCAATAATAAAATATATATTAATGAACTTGTTTTATATAATAATAAAAAATACAACTTTATATCTGGCCCGTAGGCCATAATCATATTGAATTTCAAAATTTGGCTCTCTGGTTGCCCATCCCGGGTATACATAATCAATGGTATATGTACGTACATATATACATTTAATATAAATAATTAATGATAATGTATACCAACTCAGTGACTCGTATTCAAATTAATTTGGATAATGTAACTACAATAATGAATTAGTAATCTAAAAATAATAATAATAATCTTAACTATGTATTTTGAGTAGATTTGCAAGCTATTTGAACTGACATATTGTCACGATAATCAAAAAACACACGAATTTCAAGATAATAAGAAAAATGTATGAATGAGTAGAACCTATAGCTATATACAACTTATATACTTATCTATACCTATATACAACATATTTATATATACAGTTTCATAAAAGGTTAAAGACTTTCAGATATTCACTTTGTAAAATTATTTACTCAATACTTATATAGGTATATATAAACAGTTAACAGTGCTGTGCTAACCTTTATTGATTGTCACTCCTTATCCTATAAGCACAAATTGTTTGGAAAAGGGATTAAGCCCCAGTCCCAACAAAAGTTATAGCTCCATAAAAATATACGGTGTATATGCATTTGTAAAATTAGTTTAAAATTGAGAAAATGTTATAATAATTTTTTTTACTGAACAAAAAATTGTCTACAGACAGGATAGTGTATAATTATTATTTTTAATTTGAAAGGAAAAATAAATTAATATTGATAACTTAAATTATCAATACTCATACTTAATAAATAATTTATAGTAACAAAAAAAAAATGGAGATTACTAAACGAGTTACTAAAAATAAGAACAAAACAAATTATTTTCGTGTTTCTAAAATATTATTGTTTTGTCGCACCAATGTAAATCCAATTTAACATCTAACAAGTCACAAAAATTGCTAAAATAAGTATCGTAATATTATCCAATAAACAAATAAAACCAATTTACTGTTATTAACCTCTTAAACTAATAAAAATCAATGTATATATTTTACTTGTGTTTTATTCACTCCTGATCCATGAACCAGCAAAGGATGAAAAAACACTGTATCACCTTTATCCATTTCCAAAAACACCTTTTTATGAATATCATATTTGTTAGTTTTCATCTCATGGTACATTTTATTCACTTCTCCCTAAACAAAATATCAACACTGGTTATTTTAACTAAACCGATTTATTCTATAAATGCTGCATTTTGATTAAAGAAATTTTAATTATAGTGTATTATTCAAAAAGACTGACAATTTTAATTTTAATTCTAAAAATATATTAAGATTCTATATCTTATATTTTTACACAACACTACAATATGTTGCAAACAGAAATTTCATAATTTTTTATAAAAATTAATTTTATTTTTGGATATATTATAAGTATATATAAGTACCCTTAATTTTTTCAGGCTTTTAGGCCTAAATTTTTGGGTAAAGAAATAATATACTTTA
This sequence comes from Pemphigus obesinymphae, assembly GCA_025469235.1. Lineage (NCBI taxonomy): Eukaryota > Metazoa > Arthropoda > Insecta > Hemiptera > Aphididae > Pemphigus > Pemphigus obesinymphae. The sequence continues at coordinate 61,543 of JAIPRL010002073.1, read as the reverse complement.
CTTTATTCATTACAATAGCTTATATTTGCGAGTCCAGACCATGCGAACAACAAAGTTATAGTCTGTTTGGCACACACATACACAAACTTACAATGATTTACTTTTCACACAATGACAATCAAGCCCGAATGTATTTTTAAAATACTCTTTACTACCAATCCCCTTAAAGAACTACATACAAAACTCATCAATTCAAAAAAAAAATGTTGACGGTCTTAACATTTTTGTCCAAAATTATTTATCCGATAAGATGCAATATGCATATTACATTTGACATATTAAAATATCACACAATCAGACAACCGTATTGAAGTCCATATGCAGTATTTACATAAATTGCATGATTAAAATATTAATAGAAATAAAAATTATATATTTTTTTTAATTAAATACATTTTTCCACTAAATTTAAAAAATACACTTTTGAAAAGGTATTATATTTATTTAAAGTTTTGTATTAATTTTATTGTAGATATTATTAAATCATTTTGGTATACAAATTTATTAACATAATACATATGTATATTTTTAATTGGAGTGAAAAATCGGAAGAATTTGGGTTTTGAAAATTTAACATAATACAATCAATTTTCCTTAGGACAACATTCACAAACATACTAAAAATTATGCTTATAAAATATAAAATTATAATATTACATATTTACTTTCATATTTTTATAATTATAGCTAGTACACTATTGACAGCCTATGTAATTTTATCATACTATACAATTAATACCAAAATTTAGATAAATTAACCTTTTCAAAAATGTAGTTTTAAAATTTATGGGACCATTAGTTTTATTTCTATAACTATTCTAATCGTGTGATATACATACCAAGTGCCTTTTTCAAATACAGGCTGTCGGATTGTTTAATGTTATGACTTATGTTAAAAACTATAATCACACGATAAAAAATAATTAAAATTTTTGAGTTGTGTAGTGCTTTAATATTTTAATATTGTGACTTGTTATAACATAGAACTAACATCTTTTGGTTCTGGATAATAATGAGGATACAAATCACCAGTGTGTGTTCCTGGTAAAACATATAAACATCCATTATTTACTGTAATCGGAACACAAGCTGTCCAAGATGCTACAATTAGGTTGGCAGGACGGAATGGAAAATAATGAAGATCCTAAAGAAAAAAAAAATATAACATTCTTAAAAATCTATTAAATAAAATATGTAAAATTCATAAATATAAATTTATACTTGATGAACTGGATGACGAGAACTATTGGTACCAATATCTGGTTGTTTGTTTATAAACATAGAATGCATGGCCATTACATTTGGTCCAATAAAACTTTCAATATAGTCCATCATCTAAGTTAAAATTTAAATTACATTATAAAGATTATCTAACCTGTTATTTGAATGGTACCTTTGGGTATCTGGCATATTCATAAAATTCTTCGTCCCAAAGAATATCCTGTGCTTTACCAAATAAGTATTCACCTTGATAACCAACTTTCATGCGAGATACGTCTTTCATCATAGTAATTTGATTCTGTGGAACTCTTCTGTGACACAAGTCAATGAATCGATTACTAAAATATTCAAATTTTTTAAATAAGTAATTACTTTATAATAAATTAAATAATTTTGAAAATTATGATAGGTACAGAAAATAATTACCAACATCTGTCTAGCAAATAATCTGGAACTAGTTTAGGAACTACCAAATATCCATTAATTTCATAAAAATCACGCTGCTCTTTTGTTAATGCTAAATCTGATGCAGAAAATTTATAACCGGAAATATGAGGATCTGTGCTGTATCTTGATTCTTGTTCCTGTTCAAAATAAAATATCACGTAGGAAATAATATGGGAATATAGGATTATATTATAATATATTATATTAACTTCATATATTAACATTGTCTATTTATTATTATCTAGCTACTTAATTATTATTAGGTACCTTCCTACATTTAAACAACAAAAGTGTATAAGTGATATATTAATAATAAAGCCTGGTATTATATTTCTTTTAAAACTGTATAAATGATTTTATATTTTTAGTTAAATTTGTGGTTATATGTAGGAATAAGTAGGTACGGAACTGAGGTTTACTGCAGACATAGCTGTGGGTTTATCTAATTTAATAAAACTTAAAATACAAATTATATATAAATCACAGCAATTTTCTATTTTTTTATTATATAACTACCTTATTACTTATTAATTATTATTAGTATTATTTATTTATTGTTAGCTAAAAATATTAAATATGCATGTATTAGGTATGTATTATATGGACTGATAATCGAAAAAAGATCTATACATATATATATATATATATATATATATAATATATTAATATTTCAAATATTAAAACATACTAAGTACCTAATATGATAAAATCTTATCTAAAACAATAGATAAAAAAACAATTATTATTACGAAATACAATCATAACAAACTAATTTTGTTTTTATTGAATCTGCGTCATTCCTTGTTTTGTAGCTATTTTTGGATTGAATATAATTGGATTTGTGATTAACAAATATTTATTTTTAAATTAAAAATAATAGGTACATAATTTCACAAAATAAACTAATTTTATTTATGGTGTAATGAAAAAAAGATAAAAAAAAAAAATATATTCACTGAGAAAAACAATGAATTGTAATAATTTGTTCGTCCGTCAACTCTGAAGTTGTTTTAATAACAATGGAAAGATATAAAATAAAAATTATTCCTAATTTTAGAGTCTAAGTAGAATGAGAAGATACCTAGGTATAATAGTTTTACAATCATAAACTTTTTTTTTTATTTTAGCAAATACCTATTTGTATTTTAAAATATTAAAAAGTTTTCCAAAATATAACATTTTATTATTTTTTTAGCATTATGTTGCTTGTATAATGAAACAGCTGTGAGCCACAGTTCAAATGTTAAAAGACATTTCAAAACAATGTATATGAATATATTTAAAGAAAAAAATTGTTTTAATAATTACTGACAGAGCTCCAAATAGGGTTGGTAAACATAATTGAATTATTCAACTTATTTTCAATGAAATTTCTCATTTTATAATTAAATTTTACTGTATTATATATCAAGAAGCATGGATTTATATTCATTAAATAAATTATAATAAAAAATATTCTCAAAATTCAAAATACTATTTTTTTTTTTATAAATAAAGAATTTTTTTGACATAATGTATTATTGATTATACTTTTATTATACTATTATTATATTATAAGTGTTTAAAATATTTGAACTGTTTTCTAATGTAATGTATGAATTTAATTATCAAGACATAGATGTAAGAATTTTTTAGTTTTTACCAGCAACAAAAAAAAAAAAAAAAGATAAAACGGTCAATAAATTTGTTCACACACAAAGCAAATAAAATCTAACCAAAAATCGCATTTGACATATTGATACAGAAAGGTTCACCATCAAGTTTTAGTTTCAATAAATTTCACAAGAATCTTGTATTTAAATTAATATACGTTTATTTAATTTTTTTAATAAATCTAACAAATATATATAATATAATATAATATAATATACCTATTATTTATAATTAGACTAGTAAAAAGTGCACGTAAGGGAAAATATTTGCGAGCAACTAAGATTAAAATGGGAAGACAGGGTAAAGGAGGACATGGAAAAAGTAAAGCCGTGGATTGGAAGGAAATATCATTAGATCAATTAGAAAGGAAAAATTAGAAATCCGAAGTCTCGAAAGAAGATGAAAATTATTGTTAGTAAATTAAAATTTATTAAAACAACAATTTGTGATCTAGGAAAAAAATAATGATTTAAAAATAGGTAGTTGGACAAAAAGTTAAAAATAAAAGTTTTCTTATATAGGTAGGTAATTAAAATTTAAATAAATTAAGTACTATTATTATTTATTATATACCTACAATAACAATAATAAATATTTGAATTTAAAAATCAATACCTAATTATAATAATTAAGTAGGTAGGTAGGTAGGTAGGAACAATATATTTCGTAATGCAAAATTAAGATTTAAATAAATATTAAAATAAAAATAAAATGCACATCCAATAATTGTAATTGTCGTCATTGGGCTATCAACCCGTACTTTTAATAATAAATAAATAAATAATTCGATTTGCATTATATTTTATTTTATTATACATCTAACACAACTTTACTGGTCAGCAAAAATATGGGGGAGAAGCGTGGGTCCTAGAGACCCATTAGAACTACCATTATTCTATAATACAGAACATAATATTATTATAGTTCAATAAGATCTATAGTATAGGTCAGTGGGGCCGGTCTCGTGGTTCACCTACGACAAATGTCATAGGTAATTTAGGGGGTGGGTAGGTAGGTACTAACTTACATGTAATACGTCTCTACATTTTATAAAGTAAAAACTGTATTAGTTTGTACTAATTAATGTTACAGTGAAACGGGGGGGTTAGTCATTATATTATTAAATTGTCGTGGGTATTTAAACTGACATCGATGCCACTGGTATAATTTAATTTATAAATAGGTAGGTTAGTAGGTAAGATGAAAGAAATATTTTTATATATTTTAACTTACCATTGTAAACGTTTGGATTTTTCTACAAATGATACAACCGTCTGAAGTACGTCGAGTTTAACAGACTAATAGGTATTAGGTAATAGGTATTCATATGTTAAACGTTGTTCATTATTATTCCAACACTCGGGTACCCATACCACCGAATAAATGATTTCCCTGTGCCTATACACTTTTTTTTTTAAAGTTGAAACGAAAAATTATGATCAGTTGCTGTTATCTCTTATCAACATGGAGGGGATCTTGTTATCTCATAACTATTCATACATAACCTAAAATTTCACATATGTTTTGTATGCGGTATATCAGCTTCCGACCTTGATTATCTTCTTTCCTGCAAAAGTACCCGTACTCTTAAAGTTTTGTATGTGCGCCATTTGATCGTTTCGGATTTCTGTATTTTAGTTTAAATAAATAAAAAACATTTAATTACATAATGGCGACACTAGGAAAGGCATTGCGCTGTACGTTTTTCACAAACACCAACTTACGGGTGTTGAAACGATACCCGATATGTGCTGGTAAACGACATCTGAGTCAAACGAAAGCCATCAATAACCTAAACCTTCTTCAAACATTCAGAGTACCTACGGTAAGAAAAACTTGTAATTTGCATTGACCATATAAATATATAATACCGGAGGAAACGTGTGGCATATGTATGAGCGAGATTCTAATGAGTTTGTTTCTGGTTTAAAGGTGTGTGGTGAACGATGGTATTCGGACACGAAAGCCAGTCGATTGTCCGTGATTGAAGTAGAAACTAGAGTGCTAAAAGTGTGCAAGGCCTATGATAAAGTAGTGGCGGACAAGGTATGTACATTTTATTTATTTTGTTTTTTTATTATTTCAGACGCTTATGAGGAATTACAGTGTCAAGCCACCATTGACTATTGACATAATAAAAAAGCGTGTCTTATTGGTATTACAATTGTACGACAAGGTCAATCCGGATAAGGTATATCAAATTATATGCGCCTAGATGGCATTTACCTGAGTAATTGTTGCAGTAAAAACACAAATGTTATCTATTTAACAAGTGATAATAGACTAGGTATATCATTGGGGTTGGGCAACTATATTAGTAACTATAGAGAAATGATTTTTGAAACTTTAAATAACTCCTGGTCCCAATGAAAAATGCATTATATTTCATGTAAAAGGGGTACCTATTTAATTATCTAAATTACCCAATTTATATACCTACCTACATGATAAGAATTGACATACTAACTATAATTATGGACAAGTTTTCCAATAGGTATCTATACAATTTACCTATCAATGTTTACTATATATATTTTTACCACATCTACCATTAAATAACAAAATTGTGAATTTAGAGGGCATTTTCCTTCCTATTGGACTTTTTCCCCTACATTAAATATTATTATCCATTTTACATTCAGTATTTACATTATATTATACAACTACGTAACCATAGATAGTTATACCTATTAATCTTTTTAAATATTGATTTTTCAACAAAGAAAATAATGTAGGTAATAAAATACTGATAAAGCTATAATATATATTGGAATTAATAATAATAATAATGATATTTATGTCAGTTATTAAAAATAAAAATCAGAAGTATCATTTTTCATTTGTATACATTCAGTGAAATGTTATAGGTACCTACTATGCTAGGATATTACATATAGATTTTATGTACCTATAATATAGATATATTATTATTACTATTTAAAAAATTTTACTCATTGTTATTTTTACAATTAAACAATATTTTTTGGCAATTTAACATAAAAATTAAAAACTAATTAAGTATACTATTCATTAATTCTTTCAGTGCTACATACTCTTTTTGCTCTTTTTTATTCTTCCCAATTTGTACATACTTACAACATTTTTTTTAAATTGTTCAAAGTCATATATTAAAGACAAATTAAAAAAAGACAATATTTGATAACTTTGAAATTTTTATAGCTAGTGGTTCCCAAAATGTCACAATTATATTAAAATATAATAATAAAATATAAAACGGGTAAAGATGGAAGGAATTAATATGTCATATAACCACCATATTGAAAAATAATATTGTACAAAATTTAAATGTTTATAAAAATCAAATTAAACGTAAAACATAGAATTCATCACAAATATTAAGGTTATTAAGAACCCCTGATAAGAGCAAAAATGAAAATATTGATTTACACCATTAAAAAAAAAAATTGTTATATTTCATTGTCAAATAGTTTGAAATTATATTATTTATCGGTTGGTATAGGTTCCATATGTTTAGGACAAATATATAACTTTAAATACATCAACAGCACTCAAAGGGTAAAAGAATGTAATTTTTATTTAATTTTTAAAAAATTTCTTTTTAAATGAAATTTGTGATTTTAAATAGTATATTTAATGGACGATTGTGGTTCACATAGATAGTATAATGTACCTAAGAGGTCTATATTAGTTAAAATATTAATCATTTGCATTATTCCTCCAAATTAGGTACCTACTTGAGAATACTAATAAAAATGCACCATTACTTTTTTAGTACTATTTACCTAAAAACTTAATTTTAAACCTTTCTTTATCATGGTTGTATGCAGTATCCAGACTGCCTAAATAAATGTCCTTTGTATAATTATTGAGGTTACAGGACTTAACAATTACTATTTTATTATACATCTCAATAGTTAATGTAAAGATTAAAATGTCAAACAAGTATATAGACCAAATATTTTAAGAGATCACCATAACTAAGAACCTACCACATGATTGTACAACTTTTGCTTATCCAACATTGATTATACAAAACATTAAATTAAAAATGAATCTATTTATTTTGTTCATTTCAGCTCAGTCTTGAATCCCATTTTATCAATGATCTGGGGTTAGATTCTCTAGATCATGTTGAAGTAATCATGGCAATGGAAGATGAATTTGGTAATTGACTTATTTTAACTTTATGCAAAATATAAATACTAAAGTTGTAAATTGTATTCAAAATACTTATGATTTAGAGTACTTATGGATATCATTTTATTGTATTAAAATGTTTAGGTTTTGAAATTCCTGATGAGGATGCTGAAAAGTTGCATAAACCTAAAGATATTGTGCAATATGTGTGTGACCGTGAGGATGTTTATGATTGAATCATCTAGTCCTATATCATCATGTATTTAATGTAGTTTTTCCAAATGTAATAAGAACTCACTGGAACAGCAAAACTGATTTGTAATTTTTTTAAGAATATAAGTATAGTAAGTGTTGAAAAAGATTACTTTGAATTTTTTATTATAATTTTCATTAATATTATTTAGTTTTAAACATATTCAATACATTTTATGGAAATCCTTTGTAGTGTTTAAATGCCCAATAAGCATCAACTGTGTACAATGCTCCAAGAATAAATCCTAATGTCTGAAAACCAAAATTAAATTTGTTAAAAGTTAAATAAAAACTACTTAATTGTTTTTCTTACATAAGCCAATATTATTGTTGTAAACAAGGAAGTGAATGGTATGATCATAAAAACTGGGTACAATATCATGTAGACTGCTATAGTGAGTAACGATGAAGAACTATAATAACAGATTGCTGCAAACATTCCAAAAATGATTTCCTGAAATAATATTAAAGACTGAATTATATTATATAATAACTAATAAGATATTTTTACCAATCATAATTCATTGTTTATACATACAAAAAGTGTTGATCTAATAAGTACTTCGGTATTTTTTGATAATAAATATGATACACTAATTACTGTTGTCGTCATTAAACATCCAGCAACAGTTGTAAGAAATGAATCATAAGATGTTCCAATAATTGGAATGTACTTTGTCCCATAGAATAACATTATACTTTGACAAATGGAACCCAATATCTAAATACATAATAATAAACAACAATATAGGTACATTATTTTTAATTAAAACGCATATTATTCCATTAGCTACAAACAATTAATTTCAGTAAAATCTTAATTTTTTCCTAAAGGTTACATCTATCACTGAAGGTGGTTGAAAGTGTTTTATTATTTCAGTGATTTAGATCTAAAAATCTGACAAAAATAAGGCTACATAGAATTGTCTGATTTCAAATAAGAAAATATATTGAGATTCTGTAGGTTCTTTGCTAAATAATGTTGGAAACAATTTTTATATTTTAATTAAAAATTATTATTATTGAACATTTTCTTGTAAAAAGCATACAGAATTTTAATGTATTTTTTACCCTATTAATACTAATAAGTACCCTTAATTTTACAAGCTTTTAAGTCTAAATAAATAAAAATAAAATATTTATATATATATTAACACAGTGATAGCCTGTGTGATACACATACTTAGGATAGCTTACTTATCATATAACGACAATATGAACCCTCCCAGATTAAAAAAATGTCCTTAAAACTTGATGTGTTTGTAAGGACTGCACTAAGCTAACTTTACGGCCCGACATTAAGAATGTGACTAGGTGGTCATGCATAGGTCGGTATTATATAGCGTTACCCAAAATAACGTAGTATACTATATACGTGTAAGAAAATAGTCAATAAATATGTGCACTCTGTATGCTTATATTATATACTTGATGAGTTGCTTTCTTAATGTGTGCAGGAAATAAACCTATCAATTGAAAAATGATTTGAATACATATACATATATTATAAATATAATAATAACTAGTCTACAGTTTAAAAATTATATTTAAGGTTTTTATGAATACAGCCATTGAGTAATTGAATGGTTTTCTGCAACAACCAGATAACTCCATTTTCATTAATTTTACAAGAGACCAAAAAATTATTTGGAGTTCTCCGGTTGTTACACCTATTATCCAATGTTATTTTAAAATTAATATATTTTTGGGTATTGAAGTTATTTGTTTGTCACTCAAACCTCAGTATCAGGCAACTCCAATTTTACCAATAATTCCATGACAAATAATCGGAGATATTTGTTTATTGAACACACTTATAAAGAATTTAAAATACGAAATTGACAGATTGTTGCAGCAAGCTCTTCAATTATATAGAAAATTTTCTAATTATTATGAAAATCTATGTGTGCAAAGCACAAATTAATACATCTTGGTTTGTGGTAAATATCAGGGCTGTTAATTTAAGACATTTACATGGGATTTTTTTCCTTATCTGTAGAAAATTTTATTTTATATTTTTGCATATAATAATTGTGCATATTTTTAATTTTCTTTATATCTTTCTAGTTTCTATTAAACATTTTATTATATATTAGATTCTGAGTTTAGTGATGAATCTATTGGTTTTACAATGATGTGTTTTTTTGAATTTTTTTTGTGTATAGTGTATACACTTCTGCACAGTAAAAATAAATTAAGAGTTTTCTAGTATAGAGGTTTTTAATAGGAAATTTGTTTTATTTAATCGGTTATTTTATGATTTTCTAAGTAGTTTTCAAAATCATAATGAAAAACTACCTTTTATAAAGGGAAATAATAAGAAAAGTTGTTATAAATTAGAAAATAACAATTAAACTAGTTAGGGTTACTACTGATAGATGATATTATATTTATATCCAAAAATTATTATAAATTGGAAAATTAAAATGCTAGAAACTGGAATTTACATTAAGTATTTACTATTACACTATGTATATTGACGTCATTTTTTATTAGCCATATAAATGCTAATAGTAATACTCATTTTTTATACACTAAAACTTCGCTCAGAATCATTTTATCAAAAGAAATAGTTTATTATTATTTTCAAATTTAATATATCTATCACCAGTATCGTACCCAACAAGCGAAGTGCTTCTACCCTCCTACTGACCTGCTTTTTTCCCTGAAAGAATGTTTGGAATATTTGACAGTGGCACTGATTTTTTTCTAGTACATTTCTTACTGTTATTTTATATTGTTTCCAAATAAAAAAATCTGAAACCGTGCATGTTTAGTACCTATCGTCTAAGCTCTAAATACAATTATTAAAATGTGTTTCTAAATATTTTTAGTTAAAAATAAAACATTTTTAATTGTATATTTTACAATTTTGAGTATATTAAATTAATAGCTTACATGTACATACACCGATTATGTATGCATAAGCACAAATAAATTATATTGTCCAATATAAATTTTAAAAACGGACAAAATTATTCAAGAATTAAAGTGTTACGTTTTTATTTTATTTTATTTAGTATGTAGGTATAATATGCTGGAGTTTAATCAACTTAAATTGTTTATCATCAATAATTCAATATTTGGTCAACAATATAGTAATTTTTAAATTTAATTAAACAATATTAAAGAATAAAAAATATAAAATTAAACAAGTAACAGATTATAATTTATCTTATCAGATATTATTATTATTATTAAGTTAAAATCTTTAAATTGACCCTTTATAAAGTATATACTTTTTATATTATGATTTAATTTAGTTTTAATATTTAATTATTATATTAGGTATTGCATTGTGCTTATTTTAAATTAATCGATCATTTTTTGATTTTTTTTAAAAACATAAGAACTCAATATGGATGTGTCAGAGTTCCATCACAAAATCATAAATTGCAATAAAATATATTCATATTAAATGTTGAAATTATAAAAAAAAAAAAATTATTTTGGGTCCTTACATTTTTAATTCAATGGTTTAATTTTTATAATTTTATGATATAAGTTTATATCCTGTAAAAAAATGTTATTAGTTTTGATAATTTTATGAACATTATAATTTTCATGTATTAATACTTGATCTTTTTTATGTAATCAATATATTATAGGTAGCTATAAATTTACAATAAATATAATTATAGCAATTTTTAACTATCACATTAAAAATTTGATAGAACTTTGACAGAAATCAAATTAATTTCCTTAGTTATAAATTATGATTCGATTACAATACTTAAAGGACATAGTATACCTGACTCAGTTATACACATGTGCAACATAATAAAATTGGGTTTTGTATTTCCAATTTTGTGAACGATTAGTTGATTTTAGGGTATGACTTATTATCATAATAATATAATCTATGACATGTAGGAATATATATTTTAAATAAATTAAATTTATTGAAAATATAATTCCTACGTATCATAGATTATGTTCTCTTTATTAATTATGATAATGAGTCATCATATTTTAAAATCAACCAATTTTTCACAAAACTGGAAATACTAAACCCAATTTTACTATGTTTTGTACGTATGTCAGACAGACACCTGAATCAGGTACTACATCCCCTTAAATTTATAGGCATTCATACATGTACAGTAATTAGCGTTTTTCTTGCATCTGAAACTTATTCTCGATTATAGTAGGCCAGAAAAAATATATTTAATAGACCTAATATGGTAAATAAAAAATATATAAACGTTTTATTACAAATAATTACTAAAATTAAATTTACATTTGCTTTTTAAATTTTTCTAGTGTCTTATTGAAAAAATCATTACACAAAAATGTTCTCATTCGTTCTCCCTCTCCCCCTTCATCTAAAACTTACCAAAATTGATCCATTAAAATTTAAAAATTAAATGTAGGTACCTAGATTTTATGATAGATACCTCTGATGTAAAATCCTAGGCTTAAAATAAATTTATAGACATTTAAATTTAAATAATTCTTATATATTTTCTGATATAAATATAAATACTTATTAATCATGGTAATATTAAGTAGGTATTATAAAATTTAGTACCAAAACAAAATGTTTAAAAATCTGAGAGTACTTTTTGTAGGTACTCTAAGAGTGCTTAGGTATAATATCCACCGTAGCAACTTTATAGTACAAAAATAAACATATTTATGATTTAGAATAAATATAAATAATATTTTGTTGGTAGGTACTTACAATTTGAATGATTTTTAAAATGCCATATGATGTCTTGAAGTATTGTATATTTAAACATGAACAGGACATACAAGATAGAGGAGATTTTGATTGAATATGAGGTCTACTGATCATATACATTTTAGAAAATGAAAATTGTATTTAAATTGGTAAAAATGTTAATTATGTGTCTTATATTACTAAGATATGATTTCAATGCACATACTAGGCCAAATTATTATTCAGTTTTCATGTGTACAAACTATAAACCCCCCTGCTGAGTGAAAAAAAAAAATGTTATTTTTAACTCATATCATGAATATCAACATCAAAAATAATCCCACTTCCCAGTCTCACATTCTCATCACCTGTTTGTTATTAACAGAATTATTTTTATCCAGCCTTCCAGTTGTAATTAAATAAACATAAACAATTATTAATATTTTACCTTATAAGTAGGTATGTATTGTATATTTTATTTTCCATTTAAATATTCACAATATGTAACTGGTACCTACATAAAATAATAGCGCGTGTTAATAAAATAATCATTTGCATTTTAGACATTTTATTATTTTACAAAAAACCTTAAATTGATTTTAGTTGTGTTAAAAGTACCTAATAAATATAATATTAGTACAATAAATGCGAGCACATGTTTTGATTCATATTCATAAGGCACTTTAAAATATATAACAAAATAAATATTTAAGGTACACAATAATCATCACTTAAATTTATAATAATTTAACAATATGATTAAAATAAACGTAATTAAGATGCTCAAGTTTTCATTAAAACAAATAAAAATAGTAGGTACTATATAGTTTTGTATATAGTATGTCTTATCTTACTTACATAATAGAACAAACACTTTTTGGTATAATATAAATCGCAAGCATAGTTAACAAACAATGTTAATACTTTAGGTTCAGGGCATGGTGGTTAAAAGGGTATGATTGACCGAAAAATATTGTCGCCATATAGGTACTCCATAAATTATAACAGTAATTTACACAATAAAATAATAGTATTTAAGCCAAATTATGATGTCCTTTATTAGTACACTGTTTTCTAGTCATCCATTCAATCAATGTATGTTGCTATATGCTCCATGTATAAGAAATGATCAACAGATCGTTTATGGACCTCTGTATGATCGATAGCCCCAGATTGAACTGAGTAAGTAGAAAGCTGCCATTACCAGTCCCAGAATCTAAAAACACATAAAGAATTTTTTAAATACCTACCTAGTACAAATATCTTCAAACAGTATGTCATAATGCTTACCGATGCAACAACAAAGTGGTTGTGAGGGTTACGACCATTACTATCATTTGAATCGAGCAATAGGAATATAGATGCTACTAGTAAAAGTACAAATCCAGCTCCATGGTAAATGAATTCCTGCATAAAAAATAATAAAATTATTTTATTAAAAATTTTATAGGTGTAAAATAATTTTCATAAAATGTTTTTATTAATTAAAAACGTAAGAGTATTAAAATGTTTATGAAATATTTAGATATTAAAAAAAATTTAATTACAATATAATATCAAATAGTCAGCAAGCTATAAATACTCAATTGAAGGGTTTCTATGCAAAATGTACTGCCATTTTTGACAAAATCAAATTCTCATGATAAATTAACTGATAAATCGATTGAGACTATCGTTTTTTGTCCAAACGTACTATTCCAAGCCTAAAATGCATTTGAAATTTGCCATTTTTTACAAAAAGTACTATTTTCTGTAATAAATCATACGCTTAACTCCTTATTTTAGCAAAACGTACCATTTCCATATTTTTTTCAAAACGTGCTATTTTCAATTTTACTTAAATCGCATATTCTGGAAAAATTTGTTTTTTGTCAATAGTACGTTTTGCATAGAAACCCTTCAATTGTTGACGAGTAAACTGTATTGTAAATTAAATTGCCTATGTGGGACGCCTTAAAAAGTTAATTTATATTTTTTGTTTCATTACTATTTGACCAAATCGCTGATGTTTTCAGTTTTCGCCGACTTAAAACGTCCACGTGTTAATGATAAAATAACATTAAAATTAAAATTATTTACTTACAAAGTTAGTTTTAGATATGATAGGTCCCGTGGAAATGGACAGTAAACACGAAATCAATAACAGAACACTGGTTACGAAAAATGTACAAATTGTGCCCAAAAAGAAAAGGTGCGAGTTGTGTTCATATCCATACACCCAGCAATTGCATAATTTATCTCTATTATAAATCAATAAGCCCAAAACGATGCCACCTAAAATCTGAAAAATAAAAATGAATAAGGTTAGTTACAATAATGTTGAATTTAATAAAATCATATAGATGCCTATTTAAATAAATAATAACGATATCGGTCGATACCTATTAATTTTAAAAACTTGTCCTTAATATACCTATACCTATATAGGTTTTTTTTTTATATATATATAGTGAGGCACATTTGAGCTGGGCGATGGTCTACTTTCGTGAACTTTATTTTTATATGATTGATTTTTACGATTTTACACTATTCGTTGTTAATTTTAATATAGGCTCAATTTTTGTATTGTAATGCCGAAAAATTAAACTTCAATTATGAAAAAAAATGTGGAAAGTATCGCTTGTCTTGATGGGAAAGTGATGAAATTTGGAGTTTTAGCAATCATTGCGGGTAGTCTGCAAATGTTCTTAATATATAATATAGACAATCTATAAACTTTTTTAACGTAAAATCTATGTGCAGGGACTAGTGACAGATCTAGGGTGGGGGGGGCGAAACAGGGCACTTGCCTCGGGCGCTATTACGATAGGGCGTAAAATGTCAAAATATTTAAGTTTTTTGTCCCGCTTTTGGAAATGGGATCCCGTTTATCGCTTTTAATTTTTAATAGAAATTGACGAATGGCCTTTTTTTTTTACTCATTAAAATTTAAAAAAGGCGCTACAAAATCCGACACTGGCAGTGATTACGAACCGGTTGGGGGTATGACAGCTATACTTGATAAGTCGGTAAAGTCAGCAATTTTCAACTGTAACTGATGAGTAAAAAAAAAAAAAAGAGTCGTACAGCTCATTCAGTCGGTAGCTCAAGAAATACATTCCCACTATCTTATTCTAAGGTCGTGAATTCGTGGGTGAACCAATGCAATTATTATAATATGGACTTTCTATACATTTAAATAATAGTTGTAGCCTGTATAGGTATATAGGTACTTATAGTTGCAGTATACTATATATACCTAGGTAATTAGGTACCTAGTATTGCATATGGATAATGGATATTGTGTACGAATTACTGGTATATATAGGTGTAAAAATTAATAATAACGACTGGCTAAATATCGTGTCCTTGGTATAGTTGGTGCGACATTTTGAAAAAAAAAAAAAATTATTACAAGGCATTTTTTTTTTTATAAAAACAAAATATATAGTAAGTACTTAATCGTGTGTGGTAGAAGCTAAAATTCTGTGGAATTCGCAAAACGAATGGCGAGACAAACGTATGATAACAGTATAGGTTGAACACAATATAATAGGTATAATGAACGATTACGCGGGAATTTATTAATTATATTATTGTCAATGATGTTTATTGTTTCCTTCAAAATGTCTACGTATTGATATTGCGGTTTTGCGAATTTTTTTTTTTTTTACACGACACTATATAATTTCACGGCCAGTATAATATGAGAAACCATTTTCCAGTTGGGTGGTTGCAATTATATCATACATATAACATTATGAGGCCCACTGACATTTATAGTGACTATATAAAGTCTGAAGGGGAGCGTTGGCGCCACAGCCCTTCCGGAGAACTGTATCGATCACATGCTTTTCAATAAGCTTTTGTCCTTGGGACACACCCCGGAGACTTGTCCTAGATAAATCAGTTCATACTAATGTAAACCATAATGTAACATTGAATATCACGTTTCACTGAAAAATAAAACTATTCAATTATAGGATATAGGTGGGTACGCGATATTGTATTTAAAATGTGTGTAAAACAGTAGATAGGTATATATCAAATAACAATTAAAATATATAATTAAAAAATATATACAAATATATATATATTTGTCAAGTCTTTTTTTTTTTTTTGCCTCAACTTATAACAATAACAATACATTTTATTTAGAGACTATAGATGTGTATTTATTTTCACTTTTAAATTTTAACCAACAGTACTAAAATATCCTCTTATCTACATGCACAGTAAGCTGCAGAAAATAATATATAGGCAGATACTCGTATATATAAAAATATATGAGATAAATGCGTATATAGGCATATGGGTGTATACATATATATGTATAAATAGCTGTATATAACTCTTTTGGTCGGGACCAGTTTCATTAGGTATCTATAGACAGCTATATGGTTTCGACCAAACTTGACCTTTACCGTTTCGTCCGGATGTCCGTCTCGCCGAATGAATTTTTAAAGTCATTTTAAATTTCATTTGGCAACGGATATAAAGTACAATATTTTCTTGTTTTGTCTTGTTTTTCTCTTGTAAAGCTAATCAAATATCTAAAATGTTTATGTAACTTCGAAACAATTTATATGGATGGGATATTTCAATTTTGCAGTACACGTCTTTTTTTTATGTAAATGTGTCTTATCATACATTATTTTTAAAATGGTCATTATATATTTATTATATATCTATCACTAAAAAGTTATATTTAGTTTAGTTCCTCATAAAATAAAGTACAAAACATAGGTTTATGTTTAATGCATAGATGCAAATGTTCAAATAAAAATCAAATATTTAATATTTAAAAAAAAACGTTTTTCAAAGAAGCACAGTAGAAATATCTACCTACCTAATGATCTTTATTTCGATATTTTTGCGATAATTGTGTAATGCTTTGTGTCCGTAGAGCCAAACTTTGTTTTTACATGAAAAAATTACACGTCCTACGACGTCAATAGAAAAAAAAAAAACAATTCTATTATAGAATCAAATATTTATAGAATAACACGGAACACTAAAAAATGTAGCTATATAGGTAGGTACCTATTAGCATTGATTATTATATATTATAATAATTATAATATAAAATAATCAATGCTATTAGGTACTTGTACAAATGTATAGTATATTGTTTATAGGAAATATATAGAAATACTGAATTTATTTCTACTACCGTATTCGATTAAAAAAATCATTTTATACTTAATATTGCAATATTTAAGTTACACAATTTTGGGGCGTTTGAACCCCAAATCGGTATTCAAACATGTATTTTGCAGTGGTTTTATATTATCTGCTTATATAGTATATCGTAATAATGTTATCAATATTTTGCCTATATATCTGAGCGATATTATTATTTATAAATTGAAATGTATCGTAATTATATTAATCATAATAGTCGATAACAACTTTTATATTACTATATTTTAACCATATTGTAACGTTATTAATTATTACAACGTAACGTAATTGTGATCACGGTGGTGTATTTCCGTATTTAAAATTAAATATAGATAGGTATACCTATGATAGTAATTTGGCCCGCCTTTTAAATTTGGTTGACCCGTATACCTATAAATATGTAGTGGCTACTGCAGGCTTGTGCATTTCACTGGTCCACATATATAAATTCAAAAAATCGTGAATTTTTTACCATCTATAAAACACGATAAGTCATGTCAGCGCCACCGCGGTTTACCGTTATATTGGAAAATAAGCGAGTTATTTTATTGTTCCGGCGTTGAAAATCCCAGACAGGGATGTGTCCTGCATAAAAATATGCGTAGGTAGGTAGGTATTAAAAAAATAAAAAAACAAAATGAAATTACGTCACTGATTGCAATATTATTGATTTTAATGAATAATTACGGACGTTTACTATAATATATTATATGTATAGTTGGACAAAAACATTAAATTTGAATAATATTATAGGTTAATCGAATAAGTACCTGCTATAACGAATAAGTACCTGCTATAACGAATATAGCTACATAATATTATATCTACATAAATATATCTCGGAGGACTATATACTATACATATCAAGGTTTGTATGGTGTGCATAATTGTATCTCTGCTTGTATGTCACACCTCATGTGTAGATACACACACCGAGCAAAAATCATCATCGATTAGTCAACGATTTTGATTTTACAGCTAAAACACCTGTTGCGAAACAATATTTTCAAGCTTTCGAGGACGTCTTTTATACGCTATTACATATATTACGTATACGTTATATACATAATATATACATTATAATATAGCCTAGATGTTTTAGGTACTATTTTAGCTCTAAGATCATTTTTCGAAAATTTATTATAGTTGATATAGCTGGTAACTATTTGCGGTATATCTGTATGTATGTATGTATGTATGTATGTATGTATGTATGTATGTATGTATGTATGTATGTATGTATATATGTATATAGAGCTCAGAAATACACGCGTGAGATATTGAAACAAAACAGATCGTTAATTTACAAGTTAGAATGAAAGCGTTCCACATTTAGTGGTATATATAGTACTGGTATAGTATATGTGCCTATTTTGAGATTAATTATTTAGGAGAACGATCATTAAGATTCAATCTGCGTTTTTCTATTCGTTTCTAGGCTTTAGCTACGTAGAAATTTAAAAAAGTAGATTTTGGGAAAAAAAATATTGAATAACACCCTTTTTTTTGTGTCCATTCGACGGATTTCTTCGTCCACATCATTATAATTTACTATTCGTCATAACTCATAATATCAAGTTGTCAGATTTAAATGTAACTATATACTAACTAGATAATATATTTACTATATGTATTATATATTTATAGGTATATATAGGTAGTGTTGGCCGTTCTGAATGTAAATTTCGAATAATCACATTTTTCTCTGGTCGGCTGTGTATAATATATAGGTAGGTACACTACACATATCTACGTTACCTGAAAACATCGATAAATCATCAGCTACTACAACAAAATTACCTATAGCTATATTTTCTAACAACCAATTTAATCCCGCCGAATGCGATGAGGTCATACATTTCTGACATTTCAAACACTCGTTCATTAGTCATCATTAAATAATATGTAATATAGCTATATTATACGAACCCATCACTATTCCCGTCCCTTGTCGTCAAGTACTGTATAAATACAGTTATTTTGTGTGCCCATATAGAATATAATGTATGACCGGTCGTCGATTTGTATGTTATGCATTGTGTTTGAAAATACACAGATGACGTGATTATTTAGGCCTCAAGAGAGTTTGTCTCGTAATTTTGGGCGTGACGCAAACCGTCGTACGGTGATATTAATAATACATATAATATGGAACTCGTCGTATGATCCTTGCCGCACGGTTATTGATCGTTAACACACTTTTAAAATTAGAAAAAGATAAAAAAAATAAACGGTTTCGTTCCAATATTATATAAGTATACTTATATGTTTAGCGTATTATGCCATAAAACAAAAAAAGTAGGTAAGTGGGCAGTCGAAACATTTGCATGCCACCTTTGAATTCTCCAAAAACCATTTTGAAATCGTTTTAAATAAATTATTATCGTTTCCAATAATATATAGTTACCTACTATATATTATATATATGAACTATGTCTACATGTGTAGTGGATAATATTCTTTTATAGTGCTCACCTAATTTTCTCTGTGAATATTTACCATTTTTTTAATTTTTGTAAACTTGAGAGGTACTAATTTTACTACATTTTTATAAAAATAGTTAGAATATTTTCATTATTTTTTATCCTTGTCAGTTTTTAGGCTTTCACGAAGATTTTATTGGTTTTATAACGATGTATTTTTTATGTATAGGTATAGTTAGGTATGCACTTTTCGGGGTAGAAGGACTAAGAAGTAAAGTAAGAATTTTCAAGTATAGAGGTTTCTAATAGGAAATTTGTTCTAGTTGAGACTTTATAGCTAGCAGTAATTTTTCGATTATCTACGTAGTTTCCGAAAGCTTAACGAAATAATTACATTATAAATTGAAAAATAACTTGATATAAACTTGTCGTGGTTACCGACTTTTATATAAAATATTTTTATATTTACCTATGTATATACAATATATACATATTTTCGGGTAAAAGGAATTGACTAGCAGTTTTTGAATACAGAGTTTCTGGTAACAAATTTATCCTATAGAAACGTATGGAATTCTACAGTTGGTAGATACTTTGAAGTGGTCATTTTTGATTTTTTCAGTAGCTATAATAAAGTAAAACTACCTACCGAAAATTACCGTAAATCATTATAAATAGGAAAATTAAAATGCCAAAAACTTTAAATTTACACCAAATATTTATTATAGTACTATTTTGATGTAAAAATTTAAAATCCTTTTGACCAATTTTCAGTGTATTTGATAAAATTTTAAACTTTGATTTATTTTGTTGTATGCTGTATATAATTTTTGGGTAAAAGAAGTGGAGAAAGATTTTTCAGGTACTTACATCGATTTAATATGAAATTTATTGTAGTTGGTACTTTAAAAAGGTTAATTTAAATTTTCTCAATAATTTTTGATGTGTAAAGAAAAACTACCGAAAAGAACGGAAAATTATAATGATTCAGAAAATTATATTACACCAAACTTCGTTCAGAATTGTTTTATTGAAAAAATAATTCAATTTTGCTTTCAAATTTACTACATTCATCACCAACGTATCCAACGAGCAGTGCTACCCCTACTATTCGATTTTTTTGACTTGATATTCCAATGCAGACTAGTTTTCTAAACATTTTATTGCATTAATATCAAATACTGAGCCAACTGCAGTTTATTACTTATAAGCACTTAAAATTTAATTATGGGGTGTGTGGGAATCAGGAATGTTTTTTATAGTACTCTGCACGACTCCGCTTTTTCAAACTTTAAATGTTAATAAATATAGTTCAATGAATATCGATACAATTATCAGAGAAATATTTGATGTTAATATTTTGGAATATTTAGTCAAAAATATCATTTAATGACATTTAAGAAAAATATTAAACCTAAAAAATAGTAAAAAAATAGAGAAAATTGGGTAATCACTATAATATAATCCACAAACATTTTTTGTTGAAAAATAAAAAATTTTAGAAATAGTGTAAAATGTATAAATATATAGATGCACTACATGTCCAAATTTGTTATATTTTGTCATTTTTATGAAATAAAAGTGAAATTAAATTTAAAAAATACTCTTTTTTAGGTATAGTGTTTAGTTTAACGATTATCTCCTCCTTCCAGATAATATTTCTGTGGACTATCATTTCCAAAAAAAGTAATTGTTCGATTAAAATTTATTTTTAATACATTTAGAAATCAATGTCGATCAAAATACAAATATTTAAAAAAAAATATTATATTCCTACTATAGTATTATATATAATAAGGGTATGGTTGTAAATGTTTATTATACTCCACTTGAAATAAATGTTTAATTACTTTTTAGGAAAATACTAATAAAATTAATAGAACTGCAAGAATATTACTAATATGATAGTATACTTATTAAATTGTTTATATTATAAATTATTTTACATTGAGATGTTTTAGAAATAAACTCTTAAACCAGTCGACTACTAATATTTTATTCAATTTAAAATAAGTATAATTATTGATATGATAACTACCTACCTACCTAATATAGCATATTGTATTCAAATTTAAATTTTGGTTATCTGGTCAATAATTCGATGTACTTAATAATAATATACATAAAAACGAATGTGTTACTTCATTTTACTTACAACTTCAGCTAACTTTAACAACCCAGGCACCGATTTCACGTAACCAGTGTTAAGGATAATAGCCGATGTTGTAGACGTCGTGGTTCTGGTAACTGTCACTGTATGAGACATTTCTCTAAATCTAAAATATAAAACACATTTTTTATAAATAACATAAATATAAATTATATATATTATACTGTAATATCGATAATACTAAATTGTATTTTGTATTAATATTATCTATTATATTTATATATACTAATTAACCAATTAAGAGTAAATTCAGAGGTCCTAAATGGGGAAGAGAAAAGGATTAATCAAAAATAATTTCATTTTGCCTGTGCAATTAAAAAATATTTAAAAATTGTTTATTACATTGAATTAAAAAAAAAAAGTAAAGTACCTATACGTAATGATAAAATAATATAGTGGCAAAATGTTTAACGTTTTTTTTTCAATGTACATACCTATACCATGACCCGTGTAATAGTATTGTTCCATAAAATTGATAATGTATTACAATATAATGTTATATTATAATATAATATAGGTACTTGTACAATTTCATATATTATTTTATAGACATTAATAATTTTACAAAAATGCATATAATTTCGGGTTTAAAATACTATATTTATGCATAATAATAATTTTGCCAATAGGCATAATGATATATGATGCATCCATGTAAAATTGATTTTATACAAATTATAAACATTTTTTGATAAGCCCTTGAAATCATTATTAAATTTAAATAAATATATACAATTTTAAGGCTATTCGCGTTTCTATTATTATACCTACAATTGCATTTAAATGTTTTTTTTTTTTTTTAATTGACGAAGACATTGACAACCCACGTAGTTCGTATACGTATTATTATTATTATGTAATATTATCATATTATTATTGTTGACGTAGGTATAGATACGTACTGCAGGCAAATAATTCACCATGAATAATATTGTAATATTATAACTGTGAATATTAAAAAGGTTACGTCATTCAACACGTGTCTAACTCAATTTCATGCCGTTCCATAATTTATTTTAGTTAAAACATCTTCTAAGCTACCTACTTAAAATAAATATAACGAATATATTATATTTATGCATTAAAATTCGTAATAATACATAAATGTAATATAGTAGGTACCTATACCTATTACTAATAATTTACACATATTGTTTGATTTTTGAAGAGAAACATTGTATAATATACGCAATGAAATTAAAAATATGTAGTTCACACGTTTCATTACGTTTCGACTTACAAGTAGGTAGGTAGTAGTAAGATATTTTTGAATTGGGCCGATTTCTTTTGAAAAAACGTAGGTACTTATATATATATATGTAGGTATATATATATACATTTTTTTTTGTTTATTTTTGTAATGATAGGTATCGCGTATAGATATCTATATTATATTATTCGTTCGAATATGGTCATGTTCCAGTGGTTCAGTAGGTACCTAACCATCGTTTGTCGTCAACTTGTCACGTTTTTTTTAGTCTTTCTACTTATACGTGTTCGCACATAAAATTATATGGACAACGTAATATATTATATACATAATATGTAACACAGTAACCGCACAAACGATTAATATACCTGTTAAATATTCCGATATAAAATATCATAAACAATAGTAGGTATTTTTTGCCGAACGATTTCCTTTGACGATCAAAATTTCATTCACGCCAAACACCGATATTGTATGCATAGGTATAGCCGGTGCATGATTAATGTCGACGATAACCCGATTATTTTTGATAACCTTAAAAGCGATGACGACACTTCTTTGTTTTTGTTTAATATTGTCGTTTATGCGCACGTAAATTATATAGTAGTTATATAAGCTACCTAGTTTTTATAGTTACCTTGTACGAATACGTAGGTCGAGTTAAAAGTGCATTTATCATGGTGAATCTTATAATAACATATTTTGCATTTTGAATATTATCAGGGCTACACTCATATATTGCCTGTACAGGTATGAATGTTGCACGATAAACGGTAGAACTCATAAGATGTTTAATATGTTTTAATGTTACAATCGGCATTATTATAAACGATTCATACGTAATAAGTAATAATAGTATATTGTAATAAAATAAAAAAAGCCTTCGAAAAAGGTGAAAAAAAAAATGTCAATGAATTTAACTAAGAGGTCGATAGATTGTATATTTGTACAGCTGATATGTGGCCATCTATATATGGGAAAAAGAAATTGTCGAATAGAGGAAGTTTCGCTTGAGGTAAATGATAATTATATGACAATAGAAGAGGATATGAATAGGTATAGACGGAAAAGGGAGTTTAGGGGATCGTGACGACCCCTCACTCAGGAAATAAATTGTTAAAATTAAGTCTAGTCCGCAAGTGAACAAATATATGACTGTTTTTGTATTTTGTATTTTTTTTTGTTTCTGATGACCCCCCCCCCCCCGGATAAATTTTAGCACCAGCACTGGGTATAAGTACCTATAATTTATATGACGAGCATTGTACTTGGTCTGTAAACAGAAATTGGAGTAATTTAATAATACGTCATTTCTGACTTATAGTACCTATGAAAAATTCTAAAATATATAGTGTTTCAACATCCAAGAGTGTTTTTAAAAGTTAAACTATAAAATTCTCATGTAAAATATATACCTATGGACTTATAAATATCGTTTTCAGCGTAAAATGTGTGTCTGAAAAATGCGCATCGATTTTCAAAAAAAAAAAAACATGAATTTAGAACTGTATTTTCATCATTTGAAATAGTAAGAATATGAAGAAAGACCCTGTATTCTGAACCGGAAATTAAAATTATAGGGACCTGTAAGAAATATTCTAGGATCAGATTGGTCAAAAATATCAAAAGGGATTGTACGTATAAATTGTATAAAACATGAATCTGAAAAAATTGATTTTAATAGTGAGATAGGATATATGTTGTGTAATATATCTATATGGACATGACAGACAGACTTATTTCATTGCCAATGGTAATAACCAGAGTAGGTATCATAAGCGCAAATAAGGGGGATTTGGGGGCTTAGCCCCCCTCCCAACAAAATTGAACAATTTGTTCCGTTTTTTGCTCATTTACCGAAAATTTTCTGAACTAAAATACCTCAATATTTTAGACCTAGTTACGCCACTTTGTAGGTACTATTATGATGGTATTAACCAGAACTTTGATAGAACGGTCGTCCTATATATAATGTAATATTGAACGGCTTTGTAGAATACGATAGCTGAAGAGACTACTGTACGTACGTACGTATATTAATAGAGGAAATAACGAAAGGCGATGCATTTAAAGATAAACATATTGGTCTGGTAAGCAAACATTATGAACAATATTGTTCAAAAATTTTAAAATATTAAAAATGTAGGAAAAAACGAATTTGAAAACTTCTAAAATCGCATAACTGCGTTCGGCGGCGAAGAAAAAAATACGTTATATAGATGTAGAATATTTATAGAGAATTAGTTTGAAAACTATACCTACGTACCTAACACATTATAATTTATAAATTTATTATTTAGGATACCTAATGATGAATAATTAAAATTATCGAAATACTTTATTCACACATAATTACTGTATTTATTCGTGTGCACATAAATGTTGAATATAATGCGCAACATGCAAAAATATGTGAACGGCGTTTAATTTGACACCAGTTGCTGCGCGCAGAGGTCTGCAAAAATACAATATTTCGAAAATATCGCGTACTATTATAATAATAATAACATTAATATTACACGAACAATAAACGAGTGATGATTATCATGGTAATAGTCAATAATATAGTATAGTCTTCCAAGAGCGCATATTATATTGTAGACAGTAAAAGATACCTACTACTATGTTTTGCAGTGGCTAATTTAAAATATTGATTTTTGTTTTTCTAAACATGATAATATATTAGACCGATATATGAACCTTACGTCTTTAGACTATCTATATAGGTACCCCTACACATGACAAAACAGATGATAGGTATTATCACAGTTGACACATTTTTTTCCCCATGTGCGCGCATCTCCTCTTCACCCGGTCCATAGCGTAGTTCACCGCTTTTCATCGGTCCAACATTTTGTCATTAGGATTTGAATTTTGATGGTGATTAAGTAAACAAACAATTAAATATAGATCATAATAACTTAAATCATAATAAATAATATCAAATATAATTTATTAAAATGTATTATATGTGCACTTTAAATAATGAACAAGTAAATACGGACAAGAATAGATAAGATAACATTGGCCAATAAGAAGTGGTGAACTACAACACAGAATATGCGGTGAGGAAATATTTTGGCGGGTTGTGCGTATCAAAAATCTGCGATGATAGGACCTATCTACTTTTTATATTCACTGTTTATTAGCGTAATACAAATTTAATGAAATATAATAATCGTTTTTATTGCGTTAGGTACCTATATATTATTCGTGACGTGTATTGTACCTCAATATTATAATATTTCAATTTAACGATTATATTTTATTTTTACACCATCATCATCGTATATCCATTATCATTGACAATATTATTATTATAGGCATATGCCTACGAAATATGTCCAACAAAACCAAGTCTTGCCCGAAACTTAATAATCGTCTACGATTTATGATCGCGTGAAGTTCATTTTTCGTTTATGTCACGCTGTCATAATAATAATAGGCACGTAAAAACATAATGTTATGTCGGATTATTGTTTACGCACAAAGACGTAGGTAGTGTTTATTTTTATATACCTAATATATATATATTTTAAATTATAAATCGTGCAAAGGCAGTCAAACGAATCGCAATAATATTCACGAGTTCAATGATAAAAAAAAAAAAAATACACGTACGAAATTGTTTTTAATTTTATATTTTTACACTACAATTACCAACTAAAATGCTACGCAATGAAGACTACGCGAGATATTAATTATAATCTATATTTAGTTTTTTATGCTACCCATATACCTATATAGGTATTACCCATATATAGGGTCGGCTCAATAGGTATAGTCGCAAGCTAGGCGTTAGCCTAGAGCGGCGCTACCGTAGGAGGTGGCATTTTTTGATCATTTGGAGAGGTGAGTCGAACGGTTAAATTTTTTTTTTTTTATTCGGTTATTTGCGTTTTTTTAAGAAAATTCAAGAAGGTTCTGGGGGGAAATTTACACCATGTGGTGTACGCAAATTCTCGAAAAAGGTTTATGAATTTTCATTTTATGAGCGGCAAAATTACATTTTGCCCAGTGCACTATTTTTTACTTGAACCGGACCTGATTATACACCTATTGTTTTAATATGTTCTATATGTTATAATTTATAATATACCTACTAAACATATTATTATCGATTAGTATTGTTTTTTATGCGGTTATAGATAGGTAAGTACTCACATATTATCGGTATTTCTCATATTGTTTTGGAAAACGTTTATACATTTTATATTTATTAATTGATTGCGGCCGTTACGAACGATCGAAAACAATATTAGCATAAATGAACAACTGATAGAAGCAGTACACTATATATATATAATATTACGAGAAAAAACGAAAAATCATTGGAAATTATAGGTGCGTGTTTATGTAGGCGTATGAGTTTGAACTAAATCATTCAATACCGAACAATCAATGTACATATCAATAATAATTATAATATGTAATATATATATATAGCTTTTAATTTACTAAAATGCAGTAGGTATATAAGAATAACGGATAACGTTTTAGCTGATAAATTGCATTAATAAAATAATTATTATTTACACTTTATGAACTTAATATTTAAACGCATGTGTGCATTAGGCATGTTAGTGAATATAATATGCATATTAGTGCGTATTATGTCATGTATACATTACAGTTGATATAATAATATTTTGTAACATAATATATACTATATAAATATCGTGCCATGACATATCGGATATTTTGACGATGAATCATCGTTAAAAACAAATAAAAACATAATCATTGGGTAATCAGTTATATTTAAATTAGATAGGTACATTAAAAAAAAAAAATACAATAACTTAAAGCGATTAAAATAAATTAACATAGTATATTTGGAGGGAAAATTGATAAACTCAGTAATCGTTTGCAAAAATATATGTACAGTATAATAGTACCTACTCGTACTATTATACTTTGGTATATTATATATAGGTACCACCTGCAGTGATTCTCGACCTTAATTGTGCACCTATACCTACATACGACACAATAAATTTAATCAAATTTTTCTTAAAATTAAAATTTTCGAAATCAATTAATTTAATATTTATTTTCGTTTTTATTTATTTCTACCTTGGCTCTTAGCCTACCACCTATATTTGCACTTCTAATTAAAAACAAATAAATACAATTTATTGGCAACTCACAGAGGTATAGAGACAAATTATTATACCTACAAACCTATATATATATATATATAATATATATAACATACAATATGGCAAAGATGGGCAACAAATTAATGAAAATAATTAACACAATAATTAGTTATCAAAACAGTTAAATTAATCCAAAAGGCAATAGCCTTCAGTCAACAACAAAAAAAAAAAAAAAAACAATGTTAATTCATTAAGTTTAAGGTTAACGTGGAAAAAACTTGTTTTATTTAACTCGGGGTTTTTGTTTATAAACATAAAAAAAATAAATTATTATCTATACTTGAAAGTTGGATTTAGATTAATATATATATATGTATAGTGTATACTAATATAACTATAACATTATATAATTAACTCATGAGAATCGTTCGCCCTCAATGCGCGTTGTCCGTTGGATGATTATGAAAATTAACTTTTAAAATTCAAGTTAACACGATAAAAATTGAAATTATCCATACAGTGGAGTATTGGTTAGTAAATGGCGACAATAATTATCTATATATAGTAGAGTTAAAAAGTTATGAAAATAAAATTTCATTTTATAGCTGTTATATTAATATACGTCGTTGTATATTGAACTAATTGTTCGTTAAGTAAACAAATAAACGAATAAATTAGAAATGATGAACTTACCGCACCTAACTATTGACTTTGACTTTTGAACTATATAGGTTAGCTATGGTAGCTATGGTAGCTATGTAGCTATGGTTTAATCAGCCACAATCAGCTCAGAGATTTTCGACGCCTGGGGAAAATGGCATAATATATTACGTCCTAATAATAAAAAATAGTCGATGACCTTTTTTTTTTTTTTTATAATTATTATTCATTTAAAAAAAAGGTCTCGAATTATTATTTTGAAAGTGCCCCCGGAAATTATGTTGACCGCCGGCTCTGACGCTCATTTGCGCGAAAGTTGCCCACCGTGGTTTAACGCCGCATTTCACGTCAAATGTTATGCCCGGAGACCAATCCCCTCACTCTAGTTCCGGCTCTGACATTGCTATGAAGCGCCGTATAGATACATCTATAAATAATTAACAAGCTGAAGATGGTGAAAATTATTTGAATCCGAGTAGATTTGAAAGTATATAGGTAATATATATATATATACATAAACGAGTATACATGTACAATATATTACGTATAATGTACGTTCGTGTTAAGTAAATGAAAAAAATAAATAAAATGTCAAAATCGATCGTTTAAGGTTTATTAATGATTTATTATATAGATGAAAATCCAAAATCTTTCAATCCCACCCCCTCCTCCTCAGTCGTTACCGTTGCTATAAAGCGTACGTCTATAAATAATTATAACGAGTTAAAGAAAATGATTGAAAAATTATTTGTATCCTAATATATTTTTCAAAGCATACCTACCTATATATAACTCTGATTATTTAATAATATTAAACTATTAATTTATATATATATATTATATATTAGGCATGTAAAATATACATTGTACACGGTGCTTGTATTTAGTAAATACCTAAATTTTTTAAATAAAAAAAAAAATCTAAAATCGTTAAAAAAATTCAAAATAAAATTGTTTTTTTTTTTTTTTTTTGAGATTTGTTAGTTAAAATCCAAATATTTATTATTGTAATGTGTAAATATAGCTATATAATGTAAATTAAATTCGAATATAGGTACGGCATAAATGATAACGGATAGGTATTGTATATATATTTAATTATTTTAGAATAATATCCCAAAGAAACGAACTGTAAATACCTACATAAAAACCTAACATTTTTGATAAGTTGATAAATTTTTTTATGAAAAACTTCTTTGTTAAACAATATTTTATAAAAATGATATGCCATTAAAAAAAAAAAATAATAAATAAACATTCTTTTCTTCAATGACAATATAGGTGTTTTAACTCCGATTTTAACGTAGATACCTATTATAAACAGTGACGTATTTAGAATTTCGTTTACCTTGGTACACATTTATTTGTTGCTCCCCTCTGACCTTCCTACTGAAAAAAAAAGGGTATGAAGTAATTTTTTTGAGATATTCAAAACCTATTCCCTTTAAGACTTAGATATTAATATTTTATATAAAGATATAATATATATATATAATATAAATCAATATTATTTTAATGTTTTTAATGTTTAAGTCAAATTATAAATTAAATATATAGGCACAATTTATTATAGGGCGTATCGTATATATAATAAAAATATTGAAAATTGAAAAATGAATTAGTAATAAAATGTAATATTCTTATTACATTTACATTTTACATAATATTTATACCGAAAATTGCCCGATTATATATGTTTTTCCGATGTCTGAAAAAAAAAAAAACTTTGAATATCAAATATATTTCAAAAACAAGTAGGTAGTGATTTATATTATTCAAACAAAACCCTTTGAAATTTGATGTTTCCCGAAAACATGATGCCCGGGGCGATTGTTACTCTCCCCCCCCCCAACTAAATACGTCACTGATTACAGGAAGATAGGAAGGGGCGTCCCGAAGTATAGTAGTTATAGTAGGGGGAAGGGAGTGAAATGTGAAAAAATTAAGTACGATACTTGTTTTGAAAACTTAAAATAAGCATAAAAAAAAAAAAAGTCATCTATTTTTTTCTTATTTTGCCGACTGCTTTCCAGACCAGAGTTTTGGGTGTGGGGGGGAGAGGAATAGAGATACCCTCCCCCCTCGGGACTACCCTGTATGCATAATAGCATATATATTATTATGTATAATAATAGTCGGAGCGTTTTCTGCTGTATGCAGAAGATTATAATGTTATGATCGCGCGCGAATATATAATCTGGGTCAAAGGGCCCGACGATGCACTAAATTTAGACGACGCTCGTGGAATTCGTCATAAAGGCTGTATGCGCGTTTTAATTTCAATATTTTATTTCGCGCGTATACGATAATAATATAACGTGCGTGCGTTTAATGCGAAGTGGCGTCGGTCCAAGACGCCGACAACTTTTTTTGGAATGTGTCCACCGCGCGGCTATCGACACGCCCAAGGGACTTTTAAACTTTTACATATTACATTGACCGAGTTTTAATTATTATTATTATTATTATTTGTCGCAATATACAATGCGTATATATCTGTACGAGCATCGAGTACATCGAAAAAACGAACAACACGATAATATAATATATATATATAAAAGTACAAGTATTTTTTTATTACAAAACGGGCGGTTAACCCAAATACAGTACGTATAATACTAAATATAATAATACATATTATTAAAGTGTACGGAAATCGACAAATTATAATAGTGACATATTTAAATGCAAAAATTATAGTGGCTATATAGGCTGGGTAATGAAATTTTACATTAGTGTTGGCCGAACGAGACTTCCATATAGTGTAAGTGAGGGGTTATTACCGCAATTAGTGCGATGCAATCGAGTATGGAAAAGAATTCGGGAGCCGGAGGAACGCATAGCAACACGAAAATTTATGTCAGCAGCTAATAAGGTCGGGCTGTCTACACTGCACCATGGAGAGAAGGATAGGTTTATTGCTTCTGAGCGCCGATCAGCTAGTGTACTTAAGTACCTACCTAAGTAGCTAATAATCTGGGAGTAGTCCTGTGCATTATGATCTATTTAAGCCACAAAAATCCGTTAGACCCGTTCTAGTTGCGCTGAATCGGAGGGCCGTATAAGGGTCATATAGGTACAACTGAGCCATATACTCCAATATGGACCGGACCGACGCACAATGTAAGGTTTTAAGGAATTTTGAGAGGATATAAATTCAAGAGCCATTCTCTTGATAAATCCAATAAGTACCTTACAGTGCCCTATACGTGAGATACATTCTATATGTTTATGGAACCATAGATTCTCAGTGTAAACGATACCCAGGTCTTTTTTAGAGTTAACGTGTCTGATTGATATACCGTTAATCATATATAGGTAAAACAGAGAGGGTTGTGATTGCGGGGGTTGTGATAAACTCACATTTTTGTACATTTAAATCTAACCCCAAAGATTTTAGCCCAAAGCGTATAATATTATATATTATAATACGATACAAATTATTCGGTGCATTAGAATAAATAGCCTAAACATACTTATACGGATATATAGGCGTACTTAACGATAAATAATATATAGGTACCTACCCCTATTATACGGTCTATAAAACGTTTTATTTCGGGTCGAGAATATTACGTCAATTTTTTTTCAAACATTTCACCGCGGGTAATTTTCCTAAAATAACACCTCTAAGTATTATAAGGTGCATTATAGAACACTGTGCAGCTAGTATAATACGCATATTATTCGTACTTCGTACACTAATTATTATAAAGAGTGGTTACCAGTGACCAGATTGCACCTCAACTGTACAGTGCACACAGTTTTACCTAATTTGGTAACATATTATTATATAGGTATAGGTACGTATATAATAATATATGGATGTACGGTGTACGGGAATTCGAGGCACAGGCGAAATATTAAATTAAATAAACGTGACGTGATGATATATGAATTTCGCGATTACTATAAGAAATGTTTTCAAAAAGTATATATGTATATTATTAAGAGGCATACACGTTTTAAATCTGATTTTAAATTATAAAGTAGGTACCTATAAAATATAAATAGTACCTAAATGGCTAAAACGTGCATATTAACTCCGAGCACGAACTCATTAGGCATACAATTTTCAATGTTTCAACCGATAATGAGTTGCCTCGTGAAAATGTATTAGTTATCTATACATTACCTGCGCATTTTCTATATGTGTGTCATTACTATATTGTTTTTATTTTTACCTTTTTTAAATCAAAAGATCACTGAGCTTCGTCACTGAGAGAAACTCGTGTGGAGGCCCAGAAATACAATATAAAGTTCGTTTAAGAGGGTTAAAAAAAATGTCGTTCGAGAAAATATTCCCAAAAATCAAAATACCTAAATCGGCTCGAAAAACGGGTAAATGTGGGGGAAAAAATACTCCACAAGGCTGCATACGAGTTAAATAGTAAACACAAATTCGTTATAAACGTAAAAATATCAATTAAATAAAAACGATGATTGGCATATTTAATATACATAATTATATATATATATATATATATATACCACATATTAGTTACCACTATAATATAGTATATTAACCCTTTATAACAGGCAGAATTATTTTTGATATTTTGTATTATACGAAATTGTGGTATTGGTATATATATATAAATAAACTACAGAGCCGTAGCAAGATTCGATAGCGCCTTTGACAAAGAACCGAATTTCCGCCTCTAAATTGGCAATAAGGATAAAAATTCATCAATTTTTTTGGAGTTGTGTCCCCATTCCTTAAAAATCTAGTCGATAAGCAAAAAAAGAAAGTCATCGATTTACTTCTACAAGATTTTCCCGTCAAATTTTTGCCCCCCCCAACCTTGGAAATTTACGGATAGATATTACTGAATTTCGATTTTTGCGCCTCCTTTTCTGCGTTGCGCCCTTGGCCTGGGTCAGTTTCACCAAGCCCTTACTACGGCTCTGATTATGAACATAATCAGTTGATGGTTGATGATGTTATTATTTATCAACATATGATTTGTCTTGAAAAGGTGTTTCCCTCACATCATATAATATTATCGCAATAAATAATTTATTAACAAAGCGTGATTTTATTACAAACGTCATGCTTGAGTCGCATTAACTGCTAACGTGAAAATCTTACCTATATTGCAACTATATATTATATATACTGTAAATCGAAAATTAATTAAATTTTTCGATAATATATATATATATATGTGTGTGTATTATGTAGTAGGCGTATAAACGGCACTTCCGAACAATGTTTGTATATTATATTATATTATCACTGCGAGACGATTATATTATAAAATATTTGTATTCTTTTGTTATTATTATAGAACTTAATGGTTTTTTTTTTTCGTTTTTATCGATCAAAATTAATATTATCCGTTTTGACTACTTGGACAAGCCGTGCAAACTTGTTTGATTGACGTCCAAATCACGTTTACTGCGAATGGAACACTACGAGACGACGGTTGTTTAGTAGTTGTTGTCGTCGGACACGGCGTTCGCGTACTGTACGGCGCGGCGTGACCATATAGAATATTCCACTCTTTCCTACGCCCACGGGGCTTTTACGCGAACACGAACTTACAGAGGCGACCGTCACACCGGGGCCGTATAATAGCTAAAAAAACAAAAAAAGCTATTCGAGTAAAAAAGCATTCAAAACTATTTCGTTTTCTCTCGATCCTGTTTTGCGTGCGTGTATATATTTCAAAATATTATATTATTTTATACCTATAATATAATATATAGGTACTCGTATAAAATGACAAAATATGTAGGGCTCGAGTATACCTTAAATTGAGCTTAGTATATATTTATATATAGGTAACACCACGAGGCGGAGAACTTATAATATTGTAGTAGGTTTTACCTGCAGGACGAATAATACTTTGAATTTTCGCGCGCAATACCATAATATGTAATCACGTAACAAACGAATATAGACCTAAATTAAGATTTGAGGAAACCATTATATAAATTACAATAGGTACATACTACATACCGTCGTCAGTATAATAATAGTGTCTAAATAGGGTGACCATATATATTTGAAAATCAAAACACGAGACAACAATGAAAAAAAGAAGTCAATATCGTAATAATTATTCCTACCGACATTTTCATAAATCGGTTTGAAAATGGTAAATAAACAAAAGAAAAAAATTATTGGTCGATTTTCTGTCAATTTTCTTATAGAAAAACGGTAGATAAGTAAAAACGGAAACCCAATTCCAAAAGTGGGACAAAGAGTGTCCCGTTTTAAAGTTTGTCGGGACAACGGGACGCAATCGTCAAAAACGTGACGTATGATCATCCTACTCGTAGTTTATAAAAGTGTTACCAGAAAGTTGACAAACAGAAAATGATGTTAATTCCGAATTCGCTAAGGAAATCATACGTCATTATCTTGTCATTTTCTAGTTATCATTCCCTAATTTATAATTAATAACTAAAATAATTCAATACTTAATTGTTATCGATATTTTTATATTATTAATTCTGTGTTATTATCATTATTACTAAAAATATGTACTATCAAAATAATAATATAATTATTGTAGTTTTGATTATTATTAGTATTCATTATTATTCTCACACAGTAAACTTCCCTGACATTTTGTATATTTGGCAAGGATTTGGCACCATCTGTTTGTCTTGTATTTTTGCTTACAATGGCCACCGGGTATAGTCTTGGGCCCAATCTGAACGCACACGAAGGGGTACAGGAGTGTCAGTGACATTTGCGGTCACGACCCCTTTTGGTGCCACTTGCGGTCACACGATTTTTTTTTTTTACCTGCTTATCAGATCACTTGCAGTCATAATAATATTTAGTAGTAATACATGATAATTATTGTAAATTAAATATTTCTTAAAATCCAAAAAAATAAAATATCACACTGATTCAAAATTGGAATAAATAAAATAAATTTAATCAAATATATAATTTAACAACAAAGTATAATATTGTATACCTAATGACTTATCATAGTAAAAATATGATTTACCTATATATTCATAAAATACCTACATAACTATGTATGTCATAAACTCATAACTTTAATATAAGTATAAAAAAAAAAAGAAAGACCCACAAAAAAACTCTTAAACATCACGCCAGTGCATTTTATACTGCCAGTCTTAGCCTGGAAAAGTGTGAAGGAAAGTTGATTAGTAAAAATAACATGGATTTATTTTTTTAAATTTAAAATAGTTGTGCATCTTTTATGATTTTAGTTTTTATTTTACAAAATATTTAGTGGCGAGTAGGTATCAACTGTAATCATGTAACGACAATTTTAAGTAACCGATCGATGTCAAATTGTTCATACATTTTCTTCATTTTTCGGGGTAGGTTAGGTTATAGTGTATTATTATAATCGTAAGTAATCCGATAAGCGGGTAAAAAAGAAATCGCGTGACCGCAAATGGCACCAAAAAGGTCGTGACCACAAATGTACCGACCGCGTCGGTGCCATAATCCAGTCGACGACCCTATAATAATAGATGGTGGGTAGTAGACTATTATTATTTTAATATTTTTTTGCCAAACTATTAGATAAATTATTATGAATGTTGTTTAAGTAACGAAATTGATTACAAAAATTGTCTGGTTGTAAAAGTGTGTTGACGCCCCTTGCAGAAAATGAGTGTGCGCCACTGTATATAGCAGCTGTTTCGGTTAATAAAGGAAATATTTTATTAAATATAAAATACGTAGGTAGTAAAAAAAAAACATCAATTGTTTGTTACAAAATATTCATTGTGCATAAAAAAATACATTAAAAATAAGAAATATGCATTTTTTTCCCCTCTAAAATCTACGGAGTATGCAAAAATATTATACAATATTTTTTAATTTCCGTTTTAAGACTCGTTGTTGTCTAGAGTGCACTGCTATAAATTAAAATCATATAGAAAAATATGCGACTCCTATAACTTTCGAGTCTATATTATATGTAGTGATAACATTGTCTAATACATCACGGAAATGTTGACAAAACCATATAGATTCCTAGAGTTTTCCATGAATTGTCATAATTTTCTGAATTGTCAACATTTCCGGCAACATTTTTTTTTTTTTTTGATATATTATTTAACGGTATTTATTATTATTATTTAATCATAATTAAATACTCAATGAA
Source organism: Pemphigus obesinymphae (assembly GCA_025469235.1). NCBI lineage: Eukaryota > Metazoa > Arthropoda > Insecta > Hemiptera > Aphididae > Pemphigus > Pemphigus obesinymphae. The sequence goes on along the minus strand of JAIPRL010002073.1, from coordinate 24,352 downwards.
GTAACCTATACATTGAAATTTGAAATATGTATTTTCAAAAGTAATTTCAACAAGTTTGATTTTAAATAAATACCTATAATCTATGTATAATTTAATATATATAATTAAGTAGGTATATTATATTATATATTGGTACTATCAATATAATAATTTTTAATTATTTCTAAATTAGACATTTGCGTTTGCGTATTTGAAACGAAATATTTCTTTTTTCTCAAACGCTTACCTATACTTTATGATATGAAAATAATAATATTATTTTTGTATAAACTTTTTCATTATTTTATTTATATAAAATAAAAAAAATATGGTATATTGTAACATGAAAATATTAAATACCTACCATATAGATACTGTCTACTGTATAAATTCTACTGCAGAAGTAAAATAATAAATGTATTTGCAATTATTTATATAAATACTTTTTAAAAATATCTGTACTGAAATACTTTTTAAAGGTATTTGTATTTAAAATTTGAATACTCTTAGAGCCAAGTGGGATATACTCAATTAGGTTTCAAATACTTTTTAAAATGGTACCTATTTTTTATATGAGATTGAAGTCGGCGATACGCGAATGGTGCCGCCGGGAAAAATTCTCGTAGAGAAAGTTTGTATTTTTTTCAAGAGAAACCCTGATTATAAAATATAACGGGTTTGCCGATCAAAAATCAACGAATATAATATTATATTGCACTGTAAAATAAACATTTCAGGTTATATTAATAAAAATACCGATTCAATCGACAAAATTATTGTCACTATTATTGCCCATAAATATTTTGTATATTTAACAATATATTGTCTATTCGTTATTTTTTAATATCTATATTTTCATACAAAGTAAAAATGGCTTAATAAAATAACTTTGTCATTTACGTACAATTAAATGTCGAGAGAATAAAATAATTATTTTTTTAACAAAATTGTATACTTTTTTGTGCTGATACATAATATATTTATAATTAATGATAATAGTTATACCTATAATATTATTAAGTCGATTGTGAAATGTACAAAATGTTAGGTATTAACAATATATTTATCGATCGAATAATATTTTTATCATTGTGATATTAAATATTGTCAAATGGTAGATTTTTTAAACGGTAACAAATACGTTATTTTTCGACAGGTTTTTTTTCCGTGTGCGAAATGAATTATTTTCCCCTTTATCAATATTTCATAATTTCTAAAATGTACATAGTATTTTCTGCAAACTTAAATTTAGCTCTATTATATATTATATATTTAGGCTCCAGCATTTAATTTTTTTTTGAGGGGGGGGGGGTAAAAATAATTGAGTTGTTGATCTTTTTTTTATTAATATTTTATTATAAGGTCAACAAATAGGCGTAGGTACAATATCTTTTTTTTATCATGGTGCCTGATAACCGCAATAGTCTTACTAAGTACTTTAGTGTGATGATTGTAAAATGAATGTAGATTATACAAAAAATTAGAAATTTTTTAAAAAAATTTGGTGGCATGGCCCCTCAGGCCCCCCTAAAGATGTCACTGAATAAAAACGCATTTTTAAAAAATTTTAGTTGTATCCGATTTTGATTTTGTTGAGTTATAATATTATGCTCATATCGTCCGATGGACGACTCTTAATGAGGGGCGTCGAAAGGGACCTTCCGCGTTGTATAGGATACCCAACGCACATGACTTAAGAACGAAAACTATTTAAATCTTTTTATAATTTATTATAATTTTTTTTTTCTTATTATATATTGTTACTATTAAATAAATTCTATGTCTTTATAATGTATACTAGTATATTATATTAAAATGTTAACACTCACATATCATTTATTGTATAAAAAAATAAATAAAAATTTACCGCGATGCCGTGACGTGGTGGGAGGGATCCCGATTATTTAGCAAGCAAGAGTCGGGGGGACTACGTAGCTGAGACCGATTGGTGTCTGAGTAGCTGAGCGAAAAATTGCGGGTAAGTTAAACACTATTACAAGCACGTGATATATTATTTAACAAAACTATATAGGAGACGGCAAGAACGTAAGGTACGTTTGCTCACGACGACTCCTGGAAAGGAACTATTATATTATAAGGTATGACGAAATAATATGTTATGCCAGCAATTCAGTTCTGCGCAGTTCTACGTCACTCGGTCCACTTATCATAATATTATTATTGTTATCTATTATTTATTTTGATTAAATATGTTTAAATCTGTAAACATTCAACTTATTTAAATATTACTATATTGAAAATACTGTAGATAAGACCGAGTGACGTCAGAATTTCTCGGCATAATTGATAAATTATATTTTATTCTATGAAACTCGTACCGTTCTCAAATTCGTTCATGTTGCTGACATACCATGTTATTTTGTCATGGTATACGGTAAAAATATAACTCGTTAATCATTATTTAGTTTCTCCAGCCGCCACAGCTGGATACCATTCCCCCTTCTGACTCACTAATCATTACTGCATAGGCTCCACCCATCTTAGGGCCCTCCACCAATCAGTGTTCACAAAGATCAAGTGACTACTCCACCACTCTACATTCCGGCCGATTAGGTAGACCAACAATGGTCACGTGCTATAGCTTCTCAAAAACCCCAGCCAATCAAGTCGTGTTTCTTATTGTCCCGCAAACTTCTCCTTTGCTGAATCCCTGGCCAGGTGGACTGCTTGCTCAGGTCAACATAGATTTTCTCCCACCTCAGGGAACAAAGAGTAGGCATTATCTGACGGGTGGGGAGCTCTCAGAACAAAGTTCTACGGACCCTGCACTCTAGCTTCCCACTAGATATAGGGCTAATTCATAGATTAGATTAGATTTTCGTCGACACGACAAAGAAGCTCCCCGGTAACCAGACCGAGGGGAGGTTATTCTTAGCCCTAAACAATTGTCGCGTAAGAATCTCCAAAGTAAAAAACAGCAAAACAACATATTTCCTCCAGGAAACCGCCCCAAAAAGACCCTTGGTTATTTGTGGTACCAGTACTAATTCATCATGGAGGACGAAGCCTTCTCAAGGCCCTCATCAAAAACTCGTCTATGGATAGAAGTGTTGTTCCGACACAGAAACGTAGGAAAAGGGATAGGATTGAGTCAATACCAAACCCATTAGTAACTGAGGCCAAATTAATTATCAGGTTCCTAGTTAAAACGGACATTTAATATCGATTCAACCAAGGTCTGCTAATCTAAATATTAGGCTAATAGAATAAAATAGAATGAATAAATAAAACAGGAAACTTAAATATCTCATATTAAACTATTATAGTATATAAAAATAATTTTACTAATTTGAAATGTACTGTGTTTTTAGGCAAGCCACCACTCATAAGTTCTTTTATTATTTTACATATATTTATGTAATTTGTGTAAGAATTTAATTAGGTATAAATATTTAAATTAAAAACATTGAATGCCATAACAATAATTTTCAGTACCTGATAGAAACATGTAGCACGAAAAACAAATGAAAATACCTCTTCAAATGGATTCAGAATTTTAGCATTTATTATAAATTAGATAAAGAGCAACATTACTAGTTGAAATTTACTCAAAAATTTGTATAAATATAATTTACCTAAGTACTCAGGACAAATTTACTTATATTTTAAGCGTAAAATAAATTCACATAAATATTCCGTGTAAATTTACCCAGCATTAATAGTTGAAATTTACAGAGAAATTCGTATAAATATAATTTATATAAACGAGGAAAACAAATGTACTTATTTTTAACGTGCAAAATGAAATCACATTGGGATTATGTGTAAATTTACATAGCAGTACTAGTTGAAATTTACACAAAAATTGGTACACAAATATGATTTACCTATAGGTATAGTCAGGACGAATTTATATACATTTTATGTGCAAACTGCAAAACGAATTCACATTGGGATTATGTGTAAATTTACACAGCATTGTTGAGATTTGACAGTTGAGATTTAACATTTTTTACAGTATAGCTGACCCGGCAATGTTTTTCTATTACTAGATTCAATTATATATTTTTTTTTCTGCACCTGAGTACTTGTATTTATTTACATAATTATGTAAATATACAAATGGATCATCTGTAACTGTATGTAATCTAGAATATACAAAGTTGGCATCTATCCACGACAGTAAAAAAAGAGAAATAAACTCAAATTAAACAGAAAATAAAACATATTTAGACTCCTTCCTTTTTTTTTTTTTATACCGGTCGGATGGAATCTTTTCGTTTGGTCACTGTGCGATTTGCCGTTGCCCAAAGCAAAATTAAAAAAATGAGTGCAATTTTTCGTTATCCCGCGCCGTTCAATTCTCGCGTCATGTCCGGACGATATTTGCATGGTTTGTACAATATTGGACCCGGTAAGTGGCGCTGCAATCGGGTTTTAGGAAATATTTATTTTTATTTTATTTTTGACGAAAATTTTATTTTTATTTTTTTCAACATTCTTCGCATATCATATCACGTGTTGAAATTTTGGGGTTATATGTTATGATGTGTGAAAAATCTTAATAAAAATAAAAATTAATTAACATTTTTGTGAAAAAAATACAAAAAAAAAACTTCTAGAACCCGATTGCAGTGTAATAAATAAAAAATGTCATAAAAATCTATCCAGCCGTTTAGGAGGAGTTATAAATATACTAATATATATATATATATATATTATACACTTAATATTCACTGAAATGCGACACCTGAAATATCAAAAGACACCGTACAAAAAAATTAAAATGTCAAAATAACAAAACACACTCAAATACACTCAAATTAAAATGTGGAAAAATAAACGAAATCCTAATAACCTAGATAGTATACTATAGATACCGACTGCAGCGCCATTTAGATTTGTGAATCTAAACCATCCAGGGCGTCACCCAAACGCATAATATAAAAAAATCATTCAAATCGGTCCAGCCGTTTAGGAGGAGTTCAGTGACATAATATACACACGTACAGTAGAATTATATATATAAAAGAAAGAAATTAAATGTACTATTATATATATTATTCATTGGTTAGGTCCCAACTAGAATACGTGGCTCTAATTTGGTCTCCCAACTCTATTACGTCTACTCAGAGTCTAGAATTACATACAGTACAATATGCAAAATGCTTTTTTGGGATTTTCATCACTAAAATGTCGAATAGAAATACAGCCTCCTACTGCAAATTACAATGGAACCTTGGGATTTTTTAATATGTTTTCCCTAAAAACCCAAAGAAATAACCTCATTTCAAGGTTTTTTTTATTTATTCAATTTGCTTAATAACAAAATAGATCGCAGTTAATTATTAGAAAAACTCGATTTTAAAGTTAACAGCAGCAACACTAGAGATACTAATATATTTATTTTTTTTTTACAAAACATTCATTCAAATTATTCAGTTAGTTCCTCATGTCAATTAGTAATTCTGCTAATTTAGACATCTTTTCCGGTAGCAGTAATGATATCAACAATTTATTTAATTAAACTTAATTGTATTATATTGTTAATTCTTCACCTTATTTTAATAAATGTAGCTATCTTATTTTGCAAATTTATACTTTATTATTCATGTTTTTATACTTATAAGTTTGCACCTATTCGCTGTACTCTTACGCCTGTAATATTATGTTATAAAATTTTTGTAAATGGAATTTTTTTTCCCGTATAATAATAAATTATAAATAAATATAATATAGTAATCCTTCTCAATTTTTACTCAATGTCTCAGTTTTTTGTCATTTTTTGTGACTATAGAATTATTTATGGAATTTTTTAACTAATGTTTGGTTAAATTTTTTTTTAATTTGACGGGGTCATAAGATAGATTTAATTACAATGGTTTTTATAACCCTATATATATAATTTATAGTATAGACGGCTCCAATAGAATCTGCTTTTTCTCGTATTTCGTAAAATGTAAAAATTGGCCAATTATTTATATCACTATAAAGTGGTTTTATAATATATTTTTTATTTATACTATAAAACGAAAATACTACTTTTTAATACATATTGTATATAAAACATGTGTATGTAAACACGTCAACGATCATCATATTATGTTATGAATTCAGAGCTCTAATTTCTATGTGCAGTAAATGCATATTTTTTTTTATAAAGTAACATTTAATTTACATTCCAAAAGATTCGGAATAACAGGAATTTAAAGTTTCTTTTTATAGATACATATTTTTATACATGGGTAAGATTTTGTATATGTAACATTCAAATCTAAAATAAAATAATTCAGGATTATGGGGGAAAGTATATATTCAAAATTTTTCGAATAAGAATTTTTTTAAAAATAATTTTCAAGACTTTATGTGGTCGTCAAAACTGTTTCAAGTAAACACCATACTAATTAAACGTAGAATAAATATAGTTATATATAGTACTATATATATATTATATATAGTACTATATAAGAGTATAATACCGAATGAAAATTTTCATTCTTATCAATTTAGAAACACGTTATAGAAAACGAATTATTTACTTAATATCATTATCTAGTACTAATGCTCTACAAAGCTATTTTTCGATATATTGTTTTTTTCAAAATTTATAGGTATTAAAAAAAAAAAATGGATTATTTAACAACTCATAAAACGTGTTCTTGGTTCCTAATTAATATTTATGAATTATATGTTTGTATAATATTGTTAGAGGTTATAATATACGTATTTGATAATATATACCTACTTTTCAAAATTGTCCTGTACCCATGTATAATATATTATATATTTTTTTTTATAACAAAATAAATATTTTGGTTTTTTTAATAGATACCAATCTTATTCCTATTTATAATATAAAACCTATATATATATATATATATATATATATACTCGTATATATATATATAATATAATTTTATTTTGCTGAACTCTTTAATCAATATTTGTTTGTATATTATTAGAAAATAAATAAATCTATAATTATTTTAAGGAAACGAAGGAATAACGCGAAGGGTTGGGTGCGGCTCGATGTAGGTAGGTACTAATGGATTCGAGGGCTGCCTTATTTTGACCATCCCTGATTTAATGCATTAAATATAGGTTGCACATTAAACTAATTAAATTAATTATTATTAATATTGTATAATAATGGTATCACGAAGTTCCATAATAAAAATTCTGTTAATGTTTTAATTTTACATTAAAATTCATTATTCATATTTCATTAAAATGTTCATTATGTTCATTAGGTATACCTTACTTACTGCCTATTAATTACCGCTATAACGGTTGCTCATGCACAAAAAATGTATTTTTTTTCGTAAAATTTTACTGTTCATATCCATAATGCACTACTACTCAGCTGGGTACCCATACTCAAAAATTCTTTAAAAAGAGTTTTTCGACACATTTCCATTACGTAACGGGTATATACTCGTATAATAGAAAAAAGGCTTATTTTTGCAAAGATAAAAAGAAAGAAAGATTTTTTTTTTGTACGACCAATAACCATTAAAGCCAAAATGATATCGATGAATACTTTTTACATATGTTATTTATAATTGTATAATTATTAAGGTGTATGTACAAAATCATCTTACCCCTAATTTTTCTGTGCTGAAAATCCAATTTCACTGTGTTTTTATAACTATAAATGTACCTAATGTATAACTATTGTTATTGAGTAATGATTAGGTGTTTAAAAAGTTAGTACAGGAATAAACTTTTTACGAAATTCATTTTAATTTAATTGAAATTTAAACGTTTAACTTAATATTGCATCTCAATTTTATACTTCCGATCCAGTCTTTTAATAGTTGTTCTATTATTATTATAATTATTTATCTATTAAATGACAATAAGTTATTAATAAAAAAAAAAAAAACAATAATACATACCTAATTCTTTTAAACATTTATTATTTCACTAAACTTAAAATATGATTATTTACAGTAAATTTGGCAAATCTCTATTTTTTTACATTAAAATAATTTTGCATTATATTTATATGATCTATACAATATATGGCGAGACCTATAGTATACTTATACGGCTATAGTTTATATATATATTTACATAATTCATTAAATTTAAATACTGTTCATTTTAAAAAGGTATAAATTATAATATATATAGCTAGTATAAGGTATACAAAATTAAATCTTAAGTAAATATCAGGTCTTTTCTCCCATTTTTTTATACAACAATAAGTATACTTTTTCTAATATTAATATTCAACTAATCGCGGTAGCTTATCATTTTCAACGATCCAAGTTTCTCCGGTTATTCCGTGTTCCAAAATTTCAATTAACGCGCATCCCACGTTATCTCCATACCTGTTGAATATAAATAATGTAGATAATATATAATTATTGAATATTTTTTTCCCAGTTACCATACCCTAATATTATTGTGGATCACTTGGGAAAAAAAATGTAATTGTTTTTAAACTGGTACAGTCGGTAATTTTAATATCCTAAGTGATAAGCAAAAAAGAAAAAAAAATGGTCATACAACTATTTCAGTCAGTGATTTAAGACATAGTTCCCCCCCACTATTTTATTAGACCACGTGGACACAGTGGCGTATTTAATATTTTGTTTTGGTATAGGTAGCAGATAAACCTTCCCTCATCAAAGTTTATATTTTTTCGCAATTAACATAACGTGGAAAAAAATCCTTATTTTTTTTTAACAAAATGTGTTTTATTTTATTAATAATTATTTAAATGTAAATATAATGATAAAATTAGTTAAAAACAGACACTATAAAATATAAATATTACATCTATTCCTTTAGATTCTAAGTGAAGAGTAGTTTATTATTTTAAATATATATATTTGGTTTAATAATTATGATGCAATTTGGATAGGAGTCAAGAAAGATTTCTTGAATAAATATAGCTTTCTGACAGGAAATCTGGAAATGCCATCTAGCTGGTACTTTAAAGAGGTCGTTTTTCAACATTTCCAATAGTTCTCTTAATTTTCATGTGTATACAGGAGAATCTATAGAAAAATTTTATAAATAGAAAATTAATATTGCAAAAGGTAAAAAAACTTTTACTAAATAATAAATAGTACATATTAACTGTATTATTTAATTAACTATTGACGTGATAACATTTTCACATATTGACATATTGGCCATTTTTTTTTGAACAAAATTTAACGAAATTAAGTATTTTAATTACATTTATTCGTGAGTAATTTTAAAAATTGTGCATTGCTATTTACGATTCATAATCAACATTCACCGTTATTGATTTGGAATTAACAGTTTTTTCAAGTAACTCGTTGTTACTTGAAAACAAAAATACTATTATTGATTTTTATTATTTTTAATAAACAATTAATGTACATTGTTACAGACATTATTTTGAGATTATAGGCAATTCGCGGATTGTTGAACAAAAAGTGATTTTAATAGTAACACATTACTTTCTAATTATATATAATTAAAGAAATTTCATTACAAGAAAAATTTGAATAACAAAAATTAACTTCACTACATTTTAGAAATATTTTAACGAATTATTATATAATTTTATTACTTTATAGAGTAATGTGCTCGAGACTGCAAAATATATAATAGCGATTAGAGTAGGTATTCAGTATTTTAGTTTCTAGATTCGACGATATTTTTTTGAATTTTGTATGGGTAATAATGTGTGGTTTTTGTTTTTTCAGATCATCATCATTCAGATTTTTTTATCAATATAGGTACTGGATACATCAAGTATTTCTTTGTCTTATAAATAAGGTGTTCAAATTTGTAATCATTTGATATAATATATCAATTAAATTTTTTGGATAGTGTTTTTAAATACAAATTTTTTTATTCTGATAGGTGTTTATAATATTATAAGTGCACAATTGTAAAAGACTAAGATAAATATTGATTTCACATAACTGATGCCTGATGGTATACAACGTGTTAATTTTATGAGAAAAACTGATTGTTATAATTTATAACACCTACTGAAAATTGGGATATCGCATGTCGCATATCAGTATGTATAAGTAGGTTTATAATATAATATACAAAAAATTACATATTAATTTATATTTCATACTGGAATTTTATAATATTATATTTTATTTATAATTTTATTCATATACTAATATACCGTGGCAAGTGGTTGATATAGATAGGTACTGTTGCGGTTGAACTCGATCCAAACGATATATATAATTTGCAAGAATTAACCGCTAGAAGGCAGTATGATAATAGTTGTGGAATATAAATATTATTGCAGCATAATATAATATTATAACATAGTTTTTTAATTTTTTTAGAATATTTGAATATATAAATGTAATCATTAATCATTTATTGTTTTTAAATAAATACCAATACTTCTATAATTATAATAAGATACTCGTTTATAACGCTATTTCGATTTTTCTTATTATACCTACAATTATTGTACAATTATATTTTATTTAATAATAATAATTAATTCGTTCGATAAAATGTCAGATTTTGAAAATACAAGACGTATAATAATACCTAATGTTTTGTCACAAAGTACATTGGGTAAATATTTTTATTAGTCATATGTTTGAAAATGTTGTAGGTACTATACTTTTAAATAAATACGTATATATAGATAAATAAAGCTAAAAAAATGATGAAGGTTTGTCAGTTTGTAAAGCGGAGATGATATATAAGGATATAACTACGAAGCAACAAGTGAATACAAAGTATGTATCTACTTGAAGGTCATAAACCTTGGAAAATTCTTTAAAAAATAAATAATGGAAACTGATCAATCCTATACAGTCTACAGATGACTTAAAGACCAACAAATTAAATATACATGTGCAAAATCGAAAACCCAATTAGGCAGTTATTCGGTAAAAATAATGTATTATTAATTGTATTGTCTATTTATATAGAATATCATTATTGGAATAATATTTATATTTATATACATATAGGTGTATGGAAAGAAGGGGGTCCTGAAGGAGAACAGGACGGAACAGATGTCTACATTTTGTCCTTTTTTTTCAACACTAAAACATTGAATTGTCTATAGTACCTACCTAATATCTACATGTTATATTATATTATACAATACTTGTAATTTAAGTTTAAAAAAGGCTTCAAACTACTTTTTTTGATGAGTGTATTTAGTATGTTTTAAAGCAATGATAAATCAATATATATAATGAATATAATCATTATATATATATATATATATATATCAGTATATGAAAACGGTTCTGATCAAAATTCGTGGTCTGATAAAAATCATCGTTTTTCAAAAATTTCGAGATATACCTATTAATATATATAATAATAAATATTTACCTATAATATTATATGTATAATATAATAATATATATAAATATATATATAATATTACATATTACATATTATATTAAAAAAAAAAAAAAAACATATTAATGGTTGTATGTAATATTATTATACTTGCTTTTGTATTATAGGTTTGTTTAATTTTTCGAGTCCTCCTCCGACGACGTGTTCTTCGTGTTCGTTGATTGTTTCTTCTACCAAACTAGCGTTATCAGTGAATTCTGGACACAACGATATAATTTTAACGCCATGAAGACCAAAGTTCCGGATTCCCTTTAAACGTCAAACAATAAAATTACCAAATACGTAAATATTACGAGCAAATATTTAAAACTATGAGACACATACCCCAAAGCTTTTTGTGAATTCAATCACATATTTTTTTGTAGAAAAATAATTGTCGTCGATAGTCATCGAGGAAGTCGTCTGTATTACTATTCCACCGCTGCCCCCATTTGGAATTCCCATATACTTAATCGCCAGTAAAGTACCTCTAACAACTCCACCCTGGGTATAAGAATATTATACGATATTATTATACATTATAATGCAACTCGAAATACTGTGTCTATATATACAGCAAATGCTGTTGGTACCTATATCAGTAATATATTATGTAAATGATAAGATGTAAGTTCTTATTATATTAAATACGTATAAAAGCTTAAAAACAAAAATAATATTTTCCCATATTGTTATATATAAGGTTAAAAACTCGAAGATTTTTTTTTTAGCGCATAGACTGCAGTGGCATAATTACAGAGAATACAGTTATGCAGGGTATTCCTGAGGCTTCTAAAAAAAAAAACGTTAATTCAGAAATTTTAGAAAAATCCCGTTAAAATAACAAATTAACTATTATTACTCTGTACCTATAAAAATAAGTAAAATTGTGTTCAGCCTAAGAAATATTTGTGGGGGGGGGGGGATTGAATTGACGACCAAAAAAAATGTCATCAAAATTGACGACTTACTTCTTCACAAAAATTTTATTTTTAAATTGATTTTCTCCTCCACACTATACAACTATAAGTCTTAAATATTAGATCATTGTATATTTATGATAAATATTTTATACATTTATATATTATAGGTATATATAGGTACTGCACTATTATAATATTGTTATTATATTATAATTTATAGTCGTATAACTTGAGCAAGGGCACTCACAGGGAGGGCATGCTCCTCTGCTATTTGAGTCAATGTTTGTATAAGGTGTATTTTAATAAATATTTTTAAAAGTTTTATTTGTAATAAAAAATCATTATTTATGTAAGTATACTAAATAATAATAGTTTGAAATGTTGAATATTGTATGATCTATTATCATGACTTATCGGCCCCCAAAAATAATTATTCTTGATAAATGCGATTTCAAAATTGTGAACATTTTATAAAAGTAGTATTGTTTGAAAAGACAAGTCTGTTTACATATTATACATAATAAACTATGTAGTGTAAGTTATTTCTTATGATTTATATAAATATACATACATACATCATATATAACTAAGTATAGTGGCCCATTCCAGAATTGTCTCGAAGAAAAATTTTTGGAGGGGTAAAATGTGAAAAAAAATTATATTTCTTCAAAAATTTGAAATAAGCAAAAAAAAAAAAAAGGTAATCAACTCATTTTTTCAATTAAAATCCTATAACAATTTATAGTTTGCCGACTTAAAATTCCGAAAAATACTTCATTGCTGCATAATTTTCCGACAAAATTCCAAAATACTTCATTCAAAACGTGAATAAGCAAAAGCCATCGACATTTTCTACTATTTTTCGACTGCTTTCCGAAATAGGAGGGGAGGGTGAGACCCCCCCTCTCGGGGTGGCCTTGCCCCTCCCGGTTAATATTTCTGCGGGCACCGTTGAACTTGAGGAACTTTACTTATGAACATAACTATAAATATATAAAGGTTAAAATTATATGATTTTCGAACCTAATCATTATAGTTTTATAGTTTTGTCAATGCAATAATTTAACCATATTGTTAATTACCAAGGGGTATTTTATTACCTTCTAAATATAATATTTGTGTACGCTTCTTACTAATAATTTAATTATAAAATATTATTTGCTGAAATTATATATATACGAGTAGTCCTGAAATATTATAAAATTAATCATACAATTATATTTATTGTTGAAGATAAACTTGGTAAAAAAATGCATTATAATAATAATTCATGAAATGACTAATTTCAGAAAAAAGTTTAAACTTTAAAATTTAAGAGTTAATAAATTATCTTATATATATATATATATATATATATAGGTATATAGCTAATATTATATTATAGTAACTATAACGAAGTGTTAAAATAGATTTTTATATAAACACGTCGTAATAAATAATTAATATATTAATAAATAAATATATAAAATATCTATTATTATACAATGTATATTATATTTATGATTTGTACTGAATACGTGTTGACAAATATGTCCCTCCCAATATATTTTTTAAATTACTATTTTATTGTATTTAGTTTTCTAGTTTCCACCGATGTATTTAATGGGGGTGAAGCAAATATATTTAAATAGCAATAGTTTTAGATGTAGAAATACGTCCCCACGAAGACGTTTTTTTTTTTTCTGTTGCTTTTTAACTATTTCAGGCCAACTAACTGTGACTATAGTTATAACCGAAAAAATCGATGGGTAAAAAAAGGTCATCATTAAACGTATAGATATAAGATACTGTATAATTAAAACTTACGTAATTTATATTGACCGTAGTTGACCATTGTTTTATCGAATTGTCAAAAACTCCAGCGTTATTTATAACTATGTCCAATCGACCAAAATGTTTTATACATGTTTTAAAAGCATCTAAAATAATCAAATTATAATATTTGACAACTTTTAAGTTAGGTATTTGATTCGTGAAAGGTATATCGTGGACCTTTACAACTTTTTTTTTTTAAATAAATAAGAAATGTTATCATAATTGATCAGATTTCAATGATAACATAGTATTCAATCAATCGAACTATAATAATACATAATATACACAAGCAACTATAAAATTAAAATTATTCGTTTTATATTATTAAAACCTCAATAGTAGTTTATAGAGTTTCATTTTAAAATGAAAAATTAGTATAGTATATAGGTAATATAGGTAGCAGTATAGGTAATATTCATTATTCAATATTCATATTATTATTATGTTATAAAATAAATTAAAGCATCTGTGACTGTTATACCTACTATACATTATTATAAATTTTAAAGAATTAGGTTTGTGTTATGTTCTCAGCACGCGCCAGTAAGAAAAAACCCCCTCAGTGTTTAGTTATTGTCAAAGATGATAAAATAGTTGTTGAAGTACGTCGGTATACGCAATTCAAGGTATGTTTTTTTTTTGTAATTTTTGACTTATAATAATTTATTTTATTATATCTGTAGACTGTAGGACTAGGAATATACCAAATATATTACGCACTGTCATATACTAAACAAGTTTTAAAATTACCGAAAATAATTTTAAATTGTAGATAACTTCTAACGAAAGTAAATGAAATGCGAAATTATTCAATAGATAATATAGCTGTAAATGTCTACTTAATTAAATAAAAATGTCAAACGATCATATAGTTATTCTTACTTTCAAATTCGTCTTCGTTGGTGACATCGCATTTTGTTGAAAATACGCGTATGTTGTTCTTGTATTCTTCAACGAATTCTTCGGCTATAAGTTGACATTTCTCGATATTTACATCACAGAGTAACACCTGTTTAGAATTTTTACCGTTATTTATAAAATAAAAAAACTTAAAACAATAAGTACTCATGTGCATCATATACAAGCACAATATAATGAGTTTTTTTTTCTTTTTTTTTTTTACCTTGACCCTTTTCTGAAGTAAATATTTCACGTAAACGTGTCCGATTTCGGACGCTGCGCCGGTCACTAAAGCCACACGGTTTTCAAGATTCATTTTCTTGCAACCTAGATACCTATATTTAAAATGTAATAAAAAAAAAATATATAAATATTTATTTATACTTGTCGTTTATAGAATAAAAAATCAACAATAACGACGAATAACGCAAATGTGTACGAATTATTATTGTTTTTCACTATGTATAATATAATATATTATAGGTACCTATGGTCCGACACAGCTGAGCTGCTGTAGTGGCGGTTGTACCGATGAATCATATTATTAACGCGTGTGTTCCTTTCAATTTAATCTGTATTGTATAGATAAATACGATTCCGATATGGACGTATGGTAGATCAAAGGTCAGTGATAATTTTACATTTTACCAAAAGTATGATAAAAATATAATATAATATTATCTTCCCGCAATGTTATCTAATCGCACTGGATGTGATAATATGATGTATCTACATTTATATAGCTGAAGCTGAGATTCCTCATCGATTTGAGAATACAAGAAATATCGAAAAATATTTTTTAAATTGTATCCCCGGTGATGTACAAGAAACATTGATTTTAAAAAGTAAATTATACACGATAGATACTATATATTTTATATTTTTTTTATTGTTTTTATTTCAAAGATTTAATTTTTTTTTTTGGTTTTTATCTAAATAACTAAAACAAAATTGATTAAAAAAATAGCGATCAAAGATTATTTTTCGAAAATGTCGATATAGGTACGCATAACGAATATTGAACTGCAAACGGTTATTATCATCATTATTATAGGGATTTAAATATGCGTAGATTATAATATAGAGCTGCGACGAGGGACTGTACTGCAGTTAGAATAATATTGTTTAGGCCCTCGCACTCTATATACTCAACAAGTGTAAATAAATAATAAACGGCTGTTAAATATTTATACGTTAAAATTTCCAGAAAGAGGTCTATTGAAAAAATATAAAAAATCGTTTTTTTTTTTTTTTTATAAATATAATATAAGAACATCTATTTAATAGTGAAATGTGAGAAAAAAAAATATTAAACACAAAAATTGACCGAGAAAATGATAGTTTATCTTACGATTAAACATGTTATTTACATTTACACACATATTATATTTTACAAAAAAAAAAAAATATGTACGGATATTTGCATACTGCATTAGTATAAAATAATAATTATGTAATGTTATGTTTAATATATGTACACGGATCATTATAATTTATATGATACACGTGTGTGGATAATGCATATTTTGCTCTAGGCGATCCATCGCATTCCAGTACACATTCTCGACTGTATACAGCTGCCAAAGGTATTTTCTGACGGTTATCTGGTCGCCAAAAGTCGATGGGCATGTAACAGTGATATAATATTATTAATAGGTGTGTTGATTTCTATTAAAAAAAAAAAAAAAAAACAATTTAAACGATAAATCGATCGAACTCGGATACGCGTCGTGGATACATTTTAATAGAACGGCCAGAAAACAAAAAAAATGATAATAATAATAATAATAATAATAATAAATATCGCACTGCAGGGAAACCAAAATAAACGTATCTCCGCGAACCGAACTGAACACGATACCTATAATATTATAGGTAGGTAAATGTTGTCGGTTGTGGCAATTTAACAGTGTAAACCGCGTGACAATACGACAAACGTGAGCGAGCTATATTATAATACCAATGCGGTACGGTTTCAAGGACGCGATTTAATCAAATACAAATATGTAATAAACAGAGCCGATAAAGAACTCGGTGTATAGCCGGTAAAAAATGACGACTAAATAATCGCGAAATTCGCCCCGTGAGACGGGACTTTTTGCAGTAAAAACGGATTTATATATTTATAGGTAGTCGAGAATTCGTTAAAAACCGTGTACTATAATGTATATATAATATATGTAACTCTAATAATATAATATAGGCGCATTATAATAATAATATTGAAAATTGTCCGTCGTCGAATAATATTATTATCATTGAAAATTTATCGTCGCGCGTGTGTATTCGACGATAAGGAAAAAACGTTAAAATTTATGTCAAATAACAAGTACTTTTTTTTTTTTTATAATAATATGTACTATATACCTAAATTATACTGCGCAGATAAACCGGGAATTCGGTTTGATAGCGGTTTCTGCGCTTTATACTGTTATCTACATTATTATATTATATATTATGCACGTATATTAGACTATTTCGCGTAGGTATATTATTACGAACTAAAAAAATTCATTACATTTAAATATGGGTATTTACCGTCGTTTTTGTTTCATCGTAGACTCTGTCACAAGCACAACAAATTTATTATCAGTCAATATACGATATTGAAATATAACATAATATAATATGATAGGTATACAAAATTAAATCGAAGAGTTGGAATATTATCGAAGAGACGTTTTGATGAATGTAGGTAACATGCAGGCCTTGGAAAGTTAATTTAATATATGAAGTAATTCTTGAATATGTTCGTGAGATTTTAGTTGAACTAAATTTACGAACTAGTACACTTTTTCTAGAATATAAACTTGTTTCGTTTAAATTCGTTAATAAAATATGAACATAGGTTCATTTATGTAATTCGTTTTTTAAAAATACTTCAACATATATATATATATATATAACATATACAACAACATATATATATATATCTACCGGTATTATTATCATCGATAATAACACGAGTAGATGAAGCCACATTGGTTTTTTAATGATACCTATATTATATTAAATAAGATAGTAATAACTTACTCTTTAAAAAATATCTCAAAAATAAAATGTTTGTATAATATGTAGATATATTTTGATAATCATTTTTCATTTTTTAAGGTGAATTATTGAAATTTGTGGAGTAAAGTTAGGGTGGTTTGAGTCGGACCGTTTCTAAGGAGTTTAATGTAGGCAATATCTACATAATACATGTAATATAATATATCTATATATAATCATTTTTTCAACATAAATTTCTATTTAAATTTCTAAATATATCTCTAAAATCGCCTACACAGAACCCCTTAAAATCGGGCGTGTGACGCACAGAATAAGAATACCTACGTGTAATGTCCTCATTACCAACTAGTATTAATATTTTCAATCAGAAAACTCCAACTCGACTCTTTCTAAACAAAACATGTTGCATATTATATACAATACATAAAATGTATTATGAAAATAGTTATAGTAATATTATTGCAGTATAATTATTCTATATTATGTTATCAATAATAATATGTATTATATTGTTTAGATGTTATTTCCGTGAGTGCGACATTTTGACTTTTTGGAGGAAGGAAATAATAATAAAAGGATAAAAATTACCTTATCAGTACTACAAATTTATATTATAATTAATATATAATTAATATATATAATTAATATATTATAATTTATAGTTTATTATATATAATATATGTTTTATGTTTATTTATCATATATAAAATTATTACTGTCATATTTTTCAATGACTGCGACTTTTAAAAATGTATATTTATATATTATTAACTTATGAAATGTAAATAGAAAAAAAAAACGTAAAAATAATGCAAAGATATACCTAATATTACACATAACATTATATTTAAATTTAAATCAATATAATATAGTCCCGAATATAACTAACATGGTACCGTATATTATAATATGCAAAATAATAAATGAATATTAACGATAGACTCTCCTCCTCCTTCTTACAGAAGAGACTAGAGAGTTGACCTTCTTATTTGGATTATCACTTCACTGATAATAATAACATATTAAAATGACTAGAGAGACATAGTGACACTCATCCGTTTCTTAGCACTGCGTCAATTTTGTGGTTATATGCAACCACTAGGTGGAGGTGAAAATGTTTTTACTTGTATTTAGGTACAAACATTTTTCTATTTAGACAATACTTTAAAGATACCTATTATATTTAAAAAAATCGAATTATTGAAAATTACATTTTTGAAGCAAGTGGATGGATATTTTATAATAATTGTCTCAGTATCACACTATTCATTAGTCTAATCACGATTATTTTCAAAAACATGTTTACACAAAACAAGTAGAATGGCATTTTAATGTAGTTTTAAAGTTAAAACACCTACAAGAAAATTTGTAGACGATAATATTTCGGAGACAACTTTATTAGAGTTTTAGAAAAAATTTTAAATATTCAGCATATATAGTATCGAAGGCAGGGATTGTTAAAAACACGTTGATTAAAAAAATAAGTTTTAAATATATGTTTTTTTTGTTTTAAACGTTTGTTTATGGTGGTTTTATTTCAAAGTTTTAAACGTACTTTTTGTTTTAAATATTGTTTTTTTGTTCCTTTTTTTTTGAATCTATTTTATACCTTAATCTTCATTTTACACCGAAATAATAATTTTTTTCAAAAAACTATATATGGCTATAACAAAAATTGTAACCAAAAATTTTCCACATTTTTTATTAGTATTGTTAGAATAACGTGCGTTTAATCTTATACTCTTTTTTCAGTCTTAAAATCTAAAACTACTTCTTAAATGACCTAAAATTTAATTTCTATATTTAAAATTTCTATTTATAACCCAAAATTGCCAAAAATAATTTAGAAAATTTTACCACGTTAATTTCTTATGAAAATAATATAAAACAGTATAGGTATACTATTATATTTCATGTTTCTAGGATCATTATTTACGGAATTACGAAGATAATATCCATAATTGATTTTGATAATTTATTTGGGTAATTTTTCTATAGTTTCTTATGCGTTAAAAACTATTTAAATAATCGAAAAATGACCTTTTCAAAGTAGGTACCAACTAGAGAACAATGTCTACCGAAAAATATGTGAGTATGAAACATTTGGAACACACTATGTAGTAGAATTTTTGGGTACAAGCATATTTATTTTTTTTATTTAAAAATAAAAATATAAATATTGGTTTCCATATAAAATTATAAACATAGAAACCAATATATATATCTTGCATAGCTCAGAATCTAAAATAATATAGGTATCAGTAGGAAATTGATAGCTGATAGGTATGATCCGTGTCTAATTTTTCATTATTTTCCACGACCGTACGAATTATGACGATACGGATTGTCGTTAATTATTTGAAATTATATGGTCAGCTAACTTGTATATAAATGACAGTAAAAATATAAAATGGTCTTACCTTGTTTCATGAAGATTGCGATGACTAAAAGTACAAACTGTCAAATAACTTAACTTCAGTATATTGAATAAGAATAATTTTAAGTTGAATACGTCTTGTGCAAACTCACGTATGACGAATGCAAAATAGGTATATACTGGCACTGGCGAGAAGGTGACTTATTCTTATATACGAGTACAGTATAAAAACGGCTTGTTCTTCGTGTAATAAAAGGATTTTTATTGTATTTTGATAGTATTTATCTAAGTCATTCTCAACATCAGCGGTATGAAATAGTGCATATTGTTCGTTATATATTTTAATCGGACAGTTTCTCACGACCAGAAAGTGCGTATGGTTTAAAACGAAAATTTTATATATAATACCTATATTATTCCAATATACAAAATATTGTTTTAAATGGATTTGTTTCTGTATACACATTATGTTTATTGTATTGGTGCACTCGCTAGGTAGCGTATTTCATTCTGAAACCGTATACCTATACTATCAAGTGCATTTGAGATTAATATAAATAAACACTTTGTAAATCCGTTTTTAGATTTCTCAAAAATTAGGGTTTTTGAATATTAACTTTAACTTAAACGAGAAAAAATATACAGATTCGACCGTTATTCAAATCAAAATTCTCACCTTAAAACAGGGGTTACATCATTTTGGTTTTTTAACTCTTTATTTTAGATGAGATTTAAGATTTGGATACATAAATAAATTACATAATACGGTTTACTTTTAGTTTTAAGGAATTTCTATATAAAGTTCATTTGTTTTGCAATTATGCTACATTCACGAATTGAATTATTATTATTTAAATTTGTATAGGTATACACCTACTTTATTATTGAGTTAACATATAATAATTAGATATTCCAAACCTAAAAACATTGCAGGTAGTACCTACTAATAAATAATAATTAATATAATAAATATTAAAAATATTTTGATATTCGAATATTATTTTAAATACTTTTTTCTTGATTCAGAAACCTATAAATATTACTTTTATTAAAAATTGAATAGATATATTAATACCTAGGTGGTCATGTTTGCATAACATTTTGATTTTGAAATTTCTCCGGAAAATCGCACCTGGATTCTGTAGATTTCATTGTCGACCGTCTAAAAAATAAACTTAATTGAATCGCCATGAATCGTTGAATTTATTTCAAACAAATAACAATAGTAAATACTATATATTAATATAAATATTGCTATTTACAATATTCACATGGTACTTGTTCCGAAATAGGCAACTAAATTTACTTTAATACACATTAGATTAATATGCGTATGCCGAGTTAGGAGTTAACGGGCTGTATTCAAGTATTTGGAATTAAATGTACTTAGGTGTATCTTTAATCTTTATATATTACAATATGCAAGTATACCTATGTATATATAATACATAAATTGTTTTTTTGATCGTATGAAAATATATTTTGGAATCCGTATTTGTATTATTAGTAAGTCGTAAATTTTATTAAACCAATTATATTCAGTTCATGAAAACAAACGAAAAAATATTTAAAAATATAAAAAATATATATAAATATATAAATAGTAAACTATACATTTAGAAGGTAAGTTTTCGCGTTTTTTGAAATATTATAATAAATTGTTATCAATAGAGGTTACAGTGGTTTAAAAATGTAAAAAAAAATTTTTCGTACAATATGTAATGTGCTGAATACTTATAGGTATTTAGAAAATTATGAAACCCCGACAAAGTGGACTCTGAAATGTTGTCTTCTAAAAATCGTATAATAGGTAAGATACCTATAAGTACTCTAAAGGCCTGGTTTTTAACAAATTCTGCGTTTTTGCGATAAGATCTATCCCATTGTAAAAGATGGGAGTGGTTTTTAACAAATTGCGCGACGCATTTCAGTTGTACCCATCATAATTACGTCAATGCAATTGCGCTAGAACCAAATCAAATCAGGTCTCCACGTTCTTTTCTGCCGCGTACGGACAGAAATATTATCCGTTAATAACTAAATACATTACAATATAAAAATAGAACCCATAGATATTCTTGAACCAAATAACAAACATATTTATAATTATCAATATTGTAATATATAATACTATATGAAAGAAAAACAATATAATAGACATTTAATTTAATATAAACATTTGTTTATAGTAAGTTTTGTTTATTTGTAAACTCTAAATATGTCGTCAAAACAATATAGAAAATTAAATTTTTCTGTACTGCAAGCCGACATGTTAATTGATAATATACAAAAATTTCCCCTGCGTACATGCAGTAAATTGTAAAACCTATAAAGATCAAAATATGAAAAACAATGCATGGAAAGAAGTAGCTTATGAAGTTGAAAAACCAAGTATTTATAATTTAAAATTATTAAAATAAAATTAAATTCATTAATTGGAGATAATAATATATAATATCATTATTCTTCATTCATACAAATATTTTTTATTCAAATTAAGTTTATTTTACGTATATTTATAAGTTTAAAGAATAGGTACCTACGTATCTTTAGGGGAGAACTTTTAATTTTATAAAAATATTATTATTTAATAGGTATCATTTTTATGAGTCAACTATTTCAATATAATGAAAAGTCTCTTCGAGGTGCCCCGACGAAAATGATTATTATTCTAACCCAGATTTTTAGATTTTAAAAATGTTAATTAATATGGAGTATGTACAGTGGCGGATTCAGGGGGGGCATGGGGAAAATCTGCTTCTATTTATAGACTTGTTATTAATATAACTATAAATATTACTATTATTATTATTTACGAATGTTGTAAAATTAATAGATAATAAATTTTATTATCAAATAAATAAATTAATAGATAATAAAATTGATTATCTATTAATTTTACAACATTCGTAAATATATTTAATATAATTACCAAATAAGAAATACTATATTATCAAATATATATGCTGATATATATTAATATATGCAATAATATCACCCTAGGTATTCAAATTTTTAAATATAATAAACTTAAAATATTTAAATGTACCTATAACCAACAACATTATTGTCCAAGTCATTCATTTCTATAGAAATTATAATAGATTTATACAGTGCATTAAGCATAATATCATTTTATTTAATAAAAAATAATTTTTAAATAGATACTTATAATAAATTATATGTAAATGCAATAAATACAAATAATTTTTGAAACTGAATATTTCTATTTTTTATTTCAATTTAAATAAATCAGTATACAACATTAAAAACGATTAAACACTTATAAAAAAAAAACATTTTATTTAAAAAATGTGTAATTATTGTAGTTCTCCTATAAAAAATATTGTTTGCGCTAATAAAAGAGGATTCAATTATTAAAACGCACTTGACTTAAAAAATGACTTGGTTTTTATTTTAATTATATGCACAGCTAATATTATAATTTACTTTTCTGCTATTCAGAACGAATGCGTTGCGCAAGACGAGCGCATAATAGGTGCACTATGACATTCGAGCGCGTACTACAAGTTCTCGCGCGGTTACACCAGTGAGCCGGTGTTCCTTATCGGTCTACCACAAAAATCACGTAATATGTGCGAGTGCGTTATCATATTTTACATAGTGTACCAAACATACCGCCCACCTTGGAACATAGAGGTTTCAAAAAAAAAAAAAAATAATAATTAGCAAATAATAAATCAAAATATTGCAAACATTTTTTTTTTTAGGAATACAATTTAGAAAAACAATAAAATAAAAAATAAAAAATTTAATAAATACGATGAACGAACATAACCTTTGAAAAACAACGCGTAAAATATAATATGTAATATTGGTATACATGATATGTATATATATATATTTTTTTAATCTTGGTTCGATTGATTGCCCTCAAAAGGCAATGGACATAAATATTGCACAGCCCGTTTGAATACACCCTTGTTGGTTTGTACCTGGGCGACTCGAACACGATCATCTGAACCGCGAGTGACCTCCAATACTTTACCAATGGACCATTGAAGTGGAGGCGCATTATCGTCGCGTATTAATACGACAG